>JAIPRL010000841.1:0-80468 GCA_025469235.1 Pemphigus obesinymphae
AAAATTAATATTTTTATTATTGATAGAAATTAGTAGTTCATTAACAAAGTTATAAAAATATCAGTGTTTAGGAAAAGAGTGGTCACAGTGAGACACGCAAAATTATTTTTTAAATAAAAATAAAAATGTTTATGATATTTAATTAAAACATATGTAGATAGATTCAAAATATTGAGTAGTATTTAAAAACACTTTAATAATAATGGTAATCATTTATTTAAATGTCAGTCTGAAATGCCTTTTTTTCAAAATGATAAAGAGTCTCACCGTGGTCCAGCATTGTGTACCAACACGGAGACAGTATCCGGGCTAATACTAATAATCCTGGCTACGCCACTTTAGTAATGTAGTAATGTAATCGATTACTAAATTGCAGGGTTTTCTAAATAAAATAGATTGTTTAAAAATAATTTTAGTATTTTTTTAATTTTTACAATATTACTGTGCTATAACTATATTATTAGTTTTTCCTAAAGAAACTTTTATATATACAGGTATAATATAAGTTTTTAAAGTACCCAAAAATTCTATAAGAAGGAGTACTCAAATCATTACATACAGCACCATTTTTCTGTAGATAATTGCATCTAGTTGATACTTTAAACAGGTTATATTTATATAAATCACACAGTGAGTATTGGTTTTAAAATGACGCGCCGCTCCCGTATAAGCCGGCGGCTATTAAATATTTTGGTGGGGGACGCCGCGGATTCGGCTAAACGCCATCTCTTGAGCATTGTATACGTACTACCTTCGGTATAGCGTCCTCTTAAGGGCTTACTAAATTTAGTAATCGTATAATGAACCCTTAAATAATTTAGTCATTCACTAAAGCGCTAATCATTTTACTTTCGCTAATCATTATCGCTATTCATTAAACTTTTAGTGAACGTTTATACAACCCGGCATATGTGTATTTCAAGTTTTATTTTTGTGCCATTCCGAACCAATATCCGATATAGTGCGCGCCCACATTAGAGTACCCCTCCTGTAGACAACACTGTCGTATAGAAACTAGAAAATGCTTCAGTATATAGTATAACCAGGGTCGTTCTGAAGAAATATTTATGGAAGGGGGTGTGAAAATGTGAAAAAATAATATAATAGGTACCTACTTGTCTTCAAAACGTAAAATAAGAAAAAAAAAGGTTATCTACTTTTTCCTATTTTTCTGACTAAAATTCTAATGGTTAAAATTCCGAAAAAATGTTTTATTGCGGCATAGACTAAATTCCAAAATACTTCATTTCAAAACGTGAATAAGGAAAAAAAAGGTCATCAACTTTTTCTACTTTTGCCAACTGATTTTCAGAGTTGAGGTGTGGGACCTCCCCATCGGATGGCCCTGAGTATAACATACTGATTAAAATTCTCCCACACTTCGCTTTTTCGGATTTGCTATAACTTTTGGTTTGGTGCTATATCGGTGATAAAAGCACCTTTACAATGGGATATGTTTTTAATTATGGTACGGCGATAGGTACGCGGGTACGCCCGGCAATTTATATTAAAAATACTATATATTATAATACTGACTAAACTAAAAACTGAGTTAGATACAAATACAACCTATGCGTTTCAACGAAAAAAGTGATAAATCAAGTTACGGCATTTTTAAAAAGGTCGGATCTCAAAAATAAACTTAAAATAATGATTTTTCGTAAAAAAAATTTTTTTAAAAACTAATTAGGTACTTAGTGGTTTCATAAATGTTAGAAGTATATAAGAGTAATAGTAAGAGTGTATTTCTATTATCATTATTTATACTGTAATATTGGTAGCAAATAAAAGAAGATATCTTGTTTTAAATCTATATCAAATGACTAATCTTAAGACAAATTTAAATTTTATAATTTTCACTCTATTATAGTTCATGAGACGTCACGTTAACATTAAATAAAAAAGTTTCGACAAAACCTATCAAATTATATTAAGCTTTTTATAGATATAAAAATCATTTTAGCCCTTACAATATTTGAAGTACGAAACTATATTTTTACTACTTTTTGGGGTGCAGTGGTCTCTTAAGATCTATAGAAAATAAACAACCAATATAACATATAATAGAATTTAAATAGACAGTTAATTACTAAATTTGTTTAAATAACTTCATTTATTATATATAATAATTATCTAGACCTACATGAGTTATCACCAGATTCGTATAAATTAATTGAATCTATACTAGTCTTATTATAGCATATTTTCAATAAAAATCTATATAATATATATATATATATATATATATATTCATCTTTTACTTTACTACATAAAATAATTTTTAAACTTAAAGTATGGGTGAAAATTTCATTGTTCCGTCAAAAAATCCCAGAACAAAATTCATTATGGATTTTTCCGTTATATGAATTCCGTACTCCATGACTGAAATTCTTGCCATTGGTATATCAATTAACGTTAATAATGGGGCTGCATCATCAGTCAGTCTTGTGAAATGTCTTAGGGTGTCTGATGTGCCATCCTATGAAACAAAATAAAATGTTAAATATTGTATTTTATTCATTAATGATTCGTAATTCGTATTATATTTACGTACATCGGGAGCTATAAAGAATAAGAGATCATATAGTGGATTAGTTCTAGTCTTTGCAACTTGTTGCGCTACAGGCAACAACACACCTTCAGCTAATTCTAATTCTTCTTCTTGGTCTCCTTCGATAAATAACACGACAGCTGGGTAACTTTGAAGTTTTGGTAACAGTCTTGAAGAAAGTGGATAAACAAATCGTTTTCTCCATGGAAAATACTGTAAATAAATAATATAATATGAAGGTATACTATTTTTATTGGTAAGCAATTAAAGTGAGTGGTGATGGTTGAGATATTCAAGTAATTATGATCAGTTTTATAAAAGAATGGTGATTTCGAGGAGCATATGAAATACGGGATTAAATGTGGATAAATGAAATAAAAATAAGTATCAGGTATTTTATGTGATAAAATGATCCCAATTAAGTTAAAAGGTAAATTGTATAAAGCATTGGAGGTACATGCAATGATATAGGTACAAATTAGAATGTTGAGTAGGTAGTACATAAAAAGTTATTAGGTAAAGTTAAATAGAAGAGGACACATATAGCAAATTGAGAATGCTGAGATGGATAAGTACGATAAAAAATTATTATGTATAAGAGGTTGTATAGGAGTGGCTTCAATAGCAGACAAAATACGGGAGGATAAGTTGAGGTGGCTTAGACATATTTTAAAGAGGAATGAGGTAGAGTCAGTAAGATTGATAAAGGAAATGTATGTAGAAGAAAATAGGGGAAGAGAAAACTGAAAAGAGGTAATTGAATGTGATAAAAAGTTGGCTGGTGTGGAGAAACGAGTTTAATAGAAGTTAAGGGCTAGGGTGGCAGATCCCAAATAGTTAGAAAAAAGCCAAAATAGAAGAAAAACATTTTATTGGAAGCGAAAATATTTTACCAATCCATCAGGATCTTCCGTGATTTCTGCGCGACCATTTTCCGTGATAATATTTCCATTGTTATCAATTAATACGAGATAAGGGATACCGCGAACATTAAAACACTCAGTCAGGTCTTGCCGTAAAGTTGTATTGGTATATGGAATGGAAGGCCAAGGCATTAACGAAGAGTGGGAGTTAAAAGACTGATCACTTCTGCAAAAATATTATATTAAACAAATATATTATAATTAAATTAAATTATAGTCTTACTATTTGCTTTATAAAACTAATTTATTATAGATGACATGGTTTACAACCCAGTAAGTATCTACTACAAATACAAATAGTATATATTGTAATACATAGTAGGTAATATTTGTAATAGTTTTAATAGTATAAATTACGTATACATACATTCACTTAATAGCCAATATAGTTGATAAAATAGATATTAGTAATTATATACATGAATAATTAAAATAATGAACATAGATATTCGCATATGGAATAGATCACTTAATCTAGATTTTTTTTTAAATTTTATTTACTTATAGATTGAACTTTTCATTTTATTATTATCATTTAACTAATATATAATTATAATGTAATATACCAAGACTCACCCAACCTAAAACAAGTTTTCTTAGAGGTTGGGTCAGAAAGCATACCTACTTGTAATTATTATTAAGCATGTTATTTTAAATTTCTGAAATAAAGATCATATTATTATTAATATTATTATAATCACCGCGTTTAAATTTTAGAGAATACCGCTGCAGAAGTGCAGCCTATAGTTTACTATACTGCTTTTTTAAAAGTAATTGTTGGTGTCCATAAAATATTAATGATTTTTTAAAATTAATTTAACATTATAATGTCTATTGTGTAACGGTATTGTTGAAAATTGAAAATGTTATAATCAGTGTTATAGACTTATTTTATACCATTTATAGTTTGTACATAGGTATCCAATTGCTACTATCCATATTAAATTTAGTAAAATACTAAAATATATAGACGAATGTTTCATGTATAGATAATTTAAATATTAAATTTTATTTTAGGAGATTTTGGTATTAATTTAACTATCGTCTTTCAAATATTCACATGTTATATAGATACATGTCCAAAATATAGTAATATGTTAAGATTTTCATCGAGAGATTAAAATATTTACTAATTCTTCAAGTATACTATTTGGTTTGACAGTAATAAAACTATTTATTTATTTATATATAGAAATGAAATATGTTTTTTTAATGAAATGTGATATATATAGTACCTATGGTAGCATTTTGATAAGACGATTAAATATATAGCCTGTGAGAATAGAATATAAATTATATAAACATTATAAATCTACTACTGATACTTAAAATTACGTCAATAATTTAAAATTTAACATTTTTTTTTAAATATATTTTTATCACTGTAGTACGTATATTATCCTATTTTTTATAGTGCTATACGTCCTGTTCATACAAATTATTTTTATATTTCAGAAAAATCGTCTTTGTAAATATATCAAGCGTATTTAGCATATTAATAAAAGGGTAATAAATTATTATTTTGAGGGTCCCATATTATACGAGTACATATAATGATATATTATATTATACTCGTATATATGTATTCAGGATCGTGCATTGAAAAGATAGGGAATGGTAAGGGTTGTATAATTATTTAAAAATATTCTTAATCATATACTATACAGGTACTCGTGATTATATTTACGTGGGTGTTAGTACAAACGTAATATAATATATATTTTTTTTTAAGTATCTTAAATCTGGGGAAATGAACACTCGAATGCATTTATATAATTATTAAATATATATATATAAACTTATAAAAGTCTATACCTATATACAAATTTCTGTAATTTTGAATCGTTATTTAATGTTGGTAGTTGTTACAGGGAAGTGTGGAATAGAAAATTGTTCTCATTGATTTTTAAATGTCAACTAAAGTATTCCAGCTACGAACCAAGATTTTTTGCACTCGTTTCGTGATAAAACACGATTTTTATTTTAGTCTAATGGTGTTTCATAATATCACAAATACAATTTTACTGTTTATCCGTATATAATAATGTATATCTATATAGCCTGCAGTGGTGATTTACCAGTTATAAGTTATAAGTTGTACTACCAGTATATCACTGTATTATATTATTAATTAAATTAATATTGTTTGACACATTTTCGTGTTTTTTTTTCATTTTTTTTTTTTTTTTTTTTTTTTTTGTTGTCTCATGCAGGTATTATATATTAGACATTTTCTGAAGTTTTAATATAATAAGTTTTATGACTTTATAAAATAAAAAACCCTCAAAATCAGTAAAACAACTGTTGTTATTCTACAGCTACAGAATTACGAATACACAATAAATAAACGTGATATGTCTCATTATTGTTATGATAAATTCTAGGTGTAAATTTATTTATTATTTATTCGTATTTCATTTGTTGTTAGTGAAAGACAGAAACAAACCGCAATCATGAGCGCAAGAGGCAAAAGGCAAAGAAGGAAAGCTAAGAGCAGCAAATCGAAGACTATGTCATCTATTACCGGACTTCAGTCCCCATCGGTCGTATCTATCGTCTATTGAGAAAAGGCAACTACGACGAATGTGTCGGAGCCAGTGCCCTAGTGTACTTGGTCCCCATTATGGTATACTTGGCTGCCGAAGTTTTGGAATTTGCAGGTAACGTCACCCGTGATAACAAAAATAGTCTCGTATCATCCCCAGACATTTGCAATTAGGTATAATATGATACATTTTATTCAATAGCTAGAAAAATGTATTTATTGATTTAAACTAGACGATTATGTTGTACGTATTAATTTATAATTTATCATTTTTTTCAAACAAAACTAATCTTTGACTGATGGTTTTAGTTTTTTTTTTTAATATACAGCTTATGCGATGGCGCCTCATAGCATAAGCGTGATTTTGAGTTAACATTTTAATTTGCCGTCAATACTGATATTTTCTATAGCAACTTAGTTCAACGTATGATGTCGAATATGTCAATAAAATCTCCTATAAAGTACTCATTATGACCACACAATAATTCATAATTCATAATTACAGACATTTTTAAGTGGCTGTTTCTTATACATTTTTATATTCGTGGAACGGTTATGACTTTATGCAATCACGTGTCCGTATTTACCTTCGAATTAGTAAACATTAATAATCACTTGTACAATTTGGAGAATCAAAATATGGAACGATATTCAAGAATGCGATTTATATGCAATCAAACGAAAAGTACACGTCGTACTACTTAACTGTCTGAAAGATAAAACATAAGCGATATGATATCTTTGTTTTGAAACTTAAATTACCAACAGTATTTAATATACTACATGTATAATGTAATATATACTTGTATATATTACATTATCAACCATAATATTAAAAAATAAAAAATAGTACATTTAAAAATTAAACGGGATAAATATTCCAGGTTTTTTCGGAGAAAATTAATTGGAATTTCCGAAAAACGAGTTTTTCCTAGTCTTTGAAAATATGAAAAAATTTAAAAACATTAAAAAATGAATACATTTCCGAAAAAAAAAAATTAAATATCATTAGTTTCGACAAATAAAAAATAAATAAGTTTTTATATTTCTTTTTAATTACTCCATTTTTGTTCTTTTTAAATATTAATTATTGTTAATGTAAAATAGATTATTTGAGTTGAAATACACAAATTTTCTTGATATTGAACAGTTTCAATCCGAATTTATTTTATGCCATTTTACCTACATACCACCAATTATTTTCCTAAATATTTAACTCTAAAAAAAAACAGTTTATTATTATAAAATAATAGACTAAATTATTTAAAATATATCCACTAAAAAATGTTCCAGATTTTTTATGTTGTTTTATCAATGTCGTCATTTGGCTTTCGTTTGATGCAATTCTCATAATTTCCTCATTATTAAATTCCCGTTGAGTAGGTACCTAAGTTCTCCATTGAGGAGGTATTCCTCCCCGTTTGAGAATCACTTATGTAATATAATATTATGTTTAAGAACTAATAATAATCATAATTATTGATTTTAATGTATTTTATGTATTTTATCGGATGTCGGGAAAACGTCATACAAAACGCAATTAAATGATATGCATATACACAATATAAACATATTATTATTGGGAATTTTATTGGTTATTATGATATGATATACAAATATGTAAAGGTAAATATTGCACATTACAGTCATTCGTATCGCAACTTAATTTTGCCCATTTCAGCTAATCAGGGGCGTTATTTTGATAATGCAGAAATAGTTTTGTAGACTATAGTAATATTATATGTAGAGAAATTGGGGCCACGTCAATATGTTTAAAAGCCTCAAGAATTTTGGCTAGTGAGTACAATAGTAGGTACATAGGCAAAAAAAATAAAATTACACATTATAAAATTTTTAAAAATATATTATTATTAAAAGGAACATCATTTATCACATTAAATCGTTATCAACTTATACAGTAAAATGATTTTAAATTACAACAAAAGTTTTTTTTTTAAATTTTCACTTATTAAGGTAAAATTATTAATTATAAAATAATTATTATTAAGTTCAACTAGTATATATTTTTTGTAGGACATGAGCATAAATGATTTTAATTTATTTTGACCAAAATAATTTCTTAACCAGTTTAATATATATTTTAAAAGCGAAAAATTTCTCTCACAAGTGATTCTTGCAAAGAGATAAACTTATAATTAATTTATAGGCTAAATATAGTTTATCGTACACTATTAAATACAAATTGTAAGTATGTAGGACATTTAATACATAGGTATATTACGCATTTTTTTACAGTTACAAAAGCTTCCGAATGGGGTTGTTTTCTTTTAGGATAGTCTACTTCATCTGAATTATCTGAATAATTTTCACTTTTCCATAGAACAGCATTTAATTTGCAACATTAATAAATTTATTTTTATTTTTAAATACTTAAGTTTTAACCATTGTTCATTATTATAACAAAGAAAAAAAAGACCTCTACAATTTAGTTTTTTAAATATTTATTCAATGACAGTCTTAATGTATTCCATTTTTTCGTGAAGTCCTTTAGTTGAGAACATAAATCCGATGACATCATATAAGGGCCAAACTTTTAATAATAATTTGGTAAACATTCTAACGGTTCTATTGGTAATTTTTAAATTTCTTCAAATTTACAAGAATGTTAACATGCTAAATCAGCTATAAGTTTCGAAGAAAAGATGAAATGTTTTTCGAAACTAGTATTAGCTGTATCAAATACCATATTATAAACGTCGATTACAAATTCTGTTATGGACCATCAAATAATAATTGTTGCCAAATTTCTCTATTTAGTGTTTATAATATTCTTGATCTTATAACTGGAAAGTCATCTTCGACGAAATTTTGGCAGTCACGTAAGATTTTCTTTATTTCTCCATTGGCACTTAAATCCATTCGATGTGCTTGTATGACATCCATTTCATTAGTTTGAAGATATTTAGATAGTTGAGGTGTGAACTTTTTTAGAATATACAAAAGATTTTAGAATATTGATTGTTTCATTATTAAAGTTATTTGACTCTTCGTTTTCTTTTATTTTGAAAATTAGATCTAAAAACTTGCATTTAGATGCATTAACGTAGAGTAATGTTTTTTTTCTACCTTAGTTATTCAGCATTTTCTTTGTGTTTTCTTTTTTATACCATCCATTACCACTATTAGGTTTAACACGATACAAAACACTAAATACAAATAACATGCATTGAGTTCCAAAACGAAGTTCAACTAACAATGCAACTGATACAGTCGTCGTCAGAATGTCAGATATATAAGTATAATAGGTAGGCGTCTGCATTGATAACAGTCACGTCGCGGTCGTTCGTTAATCGTCGGTTTATCTATAATTCCATTACCTAATTAATAATTAACATTATTACGTCCTTTTAATTCTCAAACTATAACATGATCAGGTTTGCACTTTAACATATTAGGGCAGTCAAATGATAGTTCATGATAGCTACCTACGACAAATATAGTTACCAAATTATTGGACCGATTTGGTAATTATAGCCAGCTTGCAGAGTTGCACCAAAGACCAGACGCCACCAACAAGAAAAATCTTATTTACTACTCCATTTGCTATCTGAAAGTCGAACTGGAGACTTCGTACGCCAAGAAACGTGTTTCGACTATTCGACCTTAATCGATCCCAATACATAATAATAAAATTAATAATTAAAATCGTCGATTAAAGAAATTTTAATGAACCTATATTTAGTTTTTATTTTTTAAATTAAATATTATAAATACATATATAGATACATGTAATATATAAAATATATAATATGTTGCATCCAGTATGCCCGACAAAGGTCGCGGGTTGATATTGAAGTAAAAATTCTACTTTAATGATTTCCTTTATGACTTTACCTTTCACATATCAAAAATTTCTTTCTCTTCGGCATTTCTTACCACATAAATACCAAATAAGAAACAATAATAATGAAATAGATAACAAAGAGATAAAAAAAAGTACTGGTACTTATCGCTTATCACAACTACCTGATTATGCGGTGGACGATAGATCACAATAACCTAGTATTACCACGTGGAAAGTTTAGACGTGCTGTTTATATTTCAAACATTTCAAACTACTTATAATCTGACCAATAAAATAAAACACAATACAAATTGAGTAATGGTTTCTCAAAAACAAACATAAAAATTGGTTTCGTTATTGAGCAATAAAATACTTTACAGAACTATATATATATATATATATATATTATGTATATATTATACCATTTATTCGTATATTAATTATACTATATGATTTGATAACATGAAAAACCAATGATTTTCATTAAAAGTTTAAAATTAATTAGATAATGATTTTATGAGTTAAGAATATTTTTTAACGAACTTAGTTATAATTTATTGTTTAATTGTAAACATAATAACATTTTTCTTAAATTTATACATTTTAGTATTTTTTTAAATTATAAATTTAATTTACAATAAATTCAAGAAAGGTATCTAGTAGCTATTATTTATTAGTAGGTAACTCAGTACCTATATTTATCACTTATACACGTAATTTAAATGTATTCATGATACATTAATATCATTTATTGTTTATATAACCATGTTTGAACTAAATTTATATAATAATTATATAAATTTATTATATTTATTATAGTCGTGTTTTTTTTATTATATGTATAATATATTATACATTAATTATAATTTTTTATATGGTAAGTATATAATATATGTGCCCCGAGTCTTTTACAAATAAATTCTTAATACCTATACCACGTACATTATACGATGGACATAAATTTAACATAAACATACTAAAGTATAGTACATTTTTATTATATAAGTACAGTTGCAATTATTATTACAAATTAAGCAAATTAAGTATCTTCATTAATAATAAGTTAAATTATGGAAGCATAACTATTATACTTTATAGTAGTTAGATTTATAGCTTTAAAGAAGTCAAGTAAATATGAAAAACTGACCGATAAATAAATAAATAAATGGGACAACAAAGCTCAGTTTTTCCAATAAGGTCAATCCACTATACGATCTTATAATTTAAACAAAAACAATAAATTATGATAAAATATATCTTTTGGAGATATAAATCTGAACCATAACTTTCCTGAACTCGTATGTTGAACTCATAGATCAACATTATAATAGTTTGGACATTTTTAGAAACCAGCTATGGCTACCCCATTCAACTGTACACTGTACATTTTTAACACGAGGTAATTCTTTTGTATAGAAGGTGATATTATCCTTCTAAAGTAAGGTGCATTTTCTCTTTATCTGCGATTCATTATCATAATCTGCTTTATAGGATTAGCAGTTAAAAAATGAACATATTGTCATAATATTTTAATTGTGTTATTATATTTATGTATACCTTATTTACACTGAAATTAAAGAAGATTATAAAAAAAAACCTATTTAAATACATCAATATTTTAATTTGTATGTTTCGATCAATAATTACCGTTGTCACTGCAGTTCGACGCGAGTTTTGTGTTGTGAAATATAGCTGACGTTTAGGAAGGTTATACTAGGGAGTAGGATGAAGTCGATTTTAAGAAGGTAATACCGTAACAATGAGATTATAGTTTAATTAATAGAGAATTGTCGTATTCCATGAAAAACTAAAATTACACCACTGCAGATGTAGGTATATTATAATCCTATTCACGTTTTGAGTTATATTATAGCAGTTTTTCGTTTTCCTAACATTAGGCGCGGGCGGACAAGGACGGCACCGACACCACGGTTCGATGATGTTGCGTAAAATATAATTTACGTAATATTTTATAGGCGGTAAACGATTAATTTTTAATTAAAACTGCGAAATTCAGTTATATTATGTACAATATGTAGAGTTACACGAGAAAATGGTGATGACAGTTTGTTTTGGGACAATAGTGGTGGGTTGGTGGAGGGGAAATATGTGCATGTACTGCAGCACAATGGTATACGGCACTCGAGGAGCACATTCAAGGGGAAACACTATAACCCTTGTCCTTCCTCATTTCCCTTGCTTTGGGGTTTCCGGTGAAACGAGAGCGTGTGCCGGCCCGCAATTTATCAAGAACGCGTATACATACAACGCATACGCGATGCGGTTGTCTCACTGCCTCCATAACTATATAATATGTGTATACGCACTGCATTAGGCTAATGGCGACACGCGAGAGGACGGCCGAGCCACCGTTTCGAGGAAAGGGTAGTTAGAAGGAAACCGGAGGTGGCGACAACGACGACCTAGCAGCCGAAGTCGCAGGGACGCTTCCATATAAAGGGTCGTCGAGTTTGCTTTTAGACAGGGTACACGATGCGGGGGATAAATTTATACATATATATAGAGAGAGAGAGAGAGACTGAGAATACTGCCGCTGGTATATATACCACTATTCTATTGTTGTGTCGTCGCCAAAGTTCTTATCTGTTTCGGCGATGGTGACGGCGGCGGAGGTGATGGTGGGCCACACACCGGGGAAGGGATCTGCCGCCGCCGAAAGGGTTAATTCTGTTTAATACGAATACAGGAATTAGTGTGCCATTACTGCGTGTCCGACCGAATACATTCGTGCGACCCACGAGATAGAGACAGAGAAACAGATAGAGAGAGAGAGAGAGAGAGAGGGAGTGATCTTGCAGTGCGGCAGCAGGAAGGGACGTGGAATGTGTGTCGTCGCCTGGTGGATAACTTTGCAAAAGGAAACTTTAATTGAAATATACGTTTGAGCGTACGACTATTTTTGGGGTGGTGTGTATCGTATAGAAGTGTTGTCGTTACGTGCCTCGTTATATACAGTGCACCGCGAGGAAGTGGTCGCTACCGTTTTGTATACACACATGCAGCGACCGAATATATACGTATATACACTTTACGATGAACAATACTCGAGATTGTAATATTAATTATTAGGTACTATTTCTGTTATCTATCCATTTCGGTCTAAAGACGCAAGCTACATCTATTACAATACATTTTATTATTATTATGTATAACTGCAGTACGATAAACTCAAACTTAACGTGCATATAACATATATATTATGATACCCCAACAAATGGTCTTCTCAATGTACGATATATATATATATATATATATATGCAATATACATAGTATATATAATTATAGATATGATAAACCAAATATTTTCCCTCGATGTTCAACCCTATTTCATGTGAAAATAGATATAATATATTTTATGTCTATGTACGAAAGAATGTATTTTGGAGTGAGAAAGAGTACGTAGTGATGTATTGGTGTGGTAGTCCACAAAAACCGTTATAATACTATAATTACATACTTAATAATATTATATACAGGTGTAATTAGGAAGTTTAATGGGGGAGGGGTGTGGTAAATTTTAAAGTTAAAAATGTTCAATATTTTGTACAGTTAATTGGAAGATCTTGACACAACCAGACGCAAAATTCTTTATATACGCAGATGATTTGGCTTGAGCAATCTAAATAACTTTGAGGAAGTAGAGAGTAAAATGAATATCTTACTTCGAGCAATGCTAGATACTACCAAAAAAAAAGATCTCAAACCCGACCCAGATAAAATCCAGATATGTGCCGTCTATCTAAGAAATAGACAAATTAGAAACTCAACATCAAATGGTAAGGTAGAGTACTCGAGTACAATACTTTTCCTAAATACCTCGAGGTAACACTGGATCGTTCGTTAACGTTCAAACGACACGGCAAAAATACGAGGCAAAAGATAAACGCAAGAAACTCTATGATTAGGAAATTAACGGGATCAACCTGGTGCCCTAACCCTCATACCCTAAGAGTCTCTGTCTCTGCCTTATCATTGTGGATTACACTTCTCCGTGGGAGAATATGCCAGCTCTGCTTGGAGTAGATCTATATACGTTAAGCAAGTTGACATTACACTGAACAAATCATGTCCCCTTATAACAGGTTGTTTAAAGAGCGCACCACTCGGAAAGATCTTTCCTTTAGCAAGCATTGCCCTTCCTAATATATAATACAAATATTGGAAAGAAACCAGGACCAAGAAAAGATCGACAGATGGAATCATTCTCCATACAAGGAGACCAGGAAGTGGATGGAACCAGTTGAAAATTTACCTACAGGAAATAATTTTGAGTGGCCAGTGTGGAGTACAATAAACAGACTAAGGTAGGGGTCCAAAGAAAATAAGGTAAAATGGGCCCTTATTTCTGATAAATATACAAGTTGTGATTGTGGACAAGTACAGATTATATCCCACGTAATAAATTATCCAAGCGGCCCAACTTTCTATACAATGGACGACATCATGACAGCAACTAAAGACAGAATTGAAATTGCCAAAGTCTGGAAAGAAGAATCTGATACACAACTCCCAATAACAATATACTACGCTACCAAACTAGACTGTCACAAAATTAAATTTCTTTTAAATTTTTGATTTATTAACTATTGTATACACGTGTTTTTATTATTTTATATTATCTATTTATCTTATTTTATTTTATTTATGTTATCTACTTTTATTTGTTAATTTTAACTTATCATTTTATATACAAACGATGCTTGACACGAAGAAAAAAAAATTTATGTACCTAAGATATTTTGAATCCCCATTGTGTCCATTCATTTGTATGTCCTTTCGATTCGTTGTCTTAGTTATTAGGGAGATTGCTAATTTAACAATTAACGTTTTTACAATTTGTTAGTCATGTATAGTTATTTTTTTTTAACGTCCGCCGGTCCTTAGAACGCATTTCCGTGGTTTCTGGTTTCTGTATATAAGTACACCTCGAGTATTAGATTAAACGAATCGTTTATGGAATTGTTATGGTTTATTTGTTTATATTAATGAATAAATGTAACTAAAAATACATATAGAAACCGGGAATTTAGCACATTCGCAGAGTGGAGTTTTCCCAAATCGAATGTTTGAATATTCATATAATCAATAGAAAATTTGAATATTTATTTGATTACTTTCCTATTTCATTTATTTATTATTTTTATACTGAAATATGTTTAAATGGATGAAATTATTTTATACTTTTAGTATTATGCTATATTTATTACTATAAATATTTATATTTTTCGTGTATTAGTTCTTATGTGGTGTCTACAATATGATTGGAATTAAATTACATCTGTGCCGTTTTTTTACGAGCCCGTCACATCTACACAGTCGAGGGTTTTAAATTGCGTTTACCGTACAAATCGTATATCCTACAGTATACACAATACCATTATTATTATATTTAAATGGTAAAATAATATTTGTATCCTCAGTTGTTACACATGTGTCTAATCCATCGAGAAATCATAAATCGTAAATATACCTACGTTTTAATATATAATATCTACGAATATCTATATAGGTAATCTATGGATGTATATTATAGGTACTTATATAAAATACATATGTTTTATCGTTTGGTATAATAACCGCCGACTGTTATTTGAAAAATGATCGTCAATTTTCTCGTTTGCGTATTTTTCCGCACATATTTCATATAATATTGTATATTTTTCATCGCACAAAGTTCGGAATCTGTATCACATAATAATAACATGTACCTATACGGACCTAATAATAAATATAATACTCATGAGATTTATTTCACGTTGCAATATGTTGACTGTGCATTGGGTAAAATAAAAACGGCATAAATGCAGTAGTTTCGAATGATGTATGTATATATGCAAATATTAATGTTCTATCGGTTTTGTTTTTTTACATAATAAAAAAGGAAACTGTGTGTGGCCGATTTATGTACTTGTATAATACTTGTATGTATGTATAGATACGTGTTTGTTTGTGGATAAATGTGATATTTCACGGAGACACGCAGAGAACCTTACAGGTTTTTGTATTTAAAAAAGTACATTTCAATATTTTTGTACTGTTTAGCGAATACGATTCAAATCTCTAATAACGACATTAGTTATAAATAATAAATATTAATATAAATACGAATAATTTTATACTTTTATAGGTATATAATATATATACCTATAAAATACTATATATAGGTAGGTAGGTATAGTGATAAAAATGCTTGAAAAGTTTTACATTATAATATTATGTTTACAAATAACCTAAACAAGTTTTTTACTATAAATAAGTGTAAAGGTTGTTTAAAAAATTTATATAATTAGATAATGATATGTTCATTTGATGAGTACATTTCCAAAATAGTTTTACTTTTTTATTCGATATGCCATTGAATGTATTATAAACTCTTATAAGTTATAACTATTATGGTTTCGTTAGTGAACTTTTCCTCCTCTATTGATAATATATAAATATATTTATATATTTTAATATTGTATATAAATGATTATATTATTTATTATTATACGGTGACGAACGTAGTTTTTCTCTCTTAAGCTGAACGTCCACTAGGTCGGTAAGTCAGAGTGGCGAGGAGCGGACTACACGGGTAAGGTTCATCTATACGAACGCGGCGATACATGCATTTATTATAATTATTAATATTGAAATAAATAATAATTTCCAAATAAGTTATTTATTTTATTTAAGAATATATCAATACATTAAATTCAATTAATATTTTCCAGCAAATAAATACGTAGAAAGGTACTTTTATTATTTTTTATCGTAGAAAACATTTTATTTAAACATTTCAACATCATAGTATGTCAAAATATCATATATTTTAATTTTAATATATTAGTATAAAACAGTAAAAGTTGTATAATTTTTAAATGTATTACTTCTTAGTTAATTTATATGATATGTCCAATGTTCATAATATATACGCTTTTAAATGATTAATAACACAATATGAATTATACATGAGATAAAGCCGTGTCTTTCTTGTGCTTTAGTCGTCTAATCTCATTTAAGCGTTTTTGAATATTTGAATAACATTTAGTTTTGTTATTTTATTCCTTCTGATCTTCAACTAATATTGTTTATTTTGTCCTATTTCACGATGCATTTTCCACACTGTTAGATATATTTATACTTGCTTTCAATACGACTGTTAAATGTTTCGTAGATACTCGGGTTATTACATTTTTATTTATCGGGTATGGTTTATCCATATTCTCCTTGTGTATTGTTATCTCATTAATATATTATCATATAAATGGTATATTTTTTCTAAACGTATTAAATATATTGTATATATTATTAGAAATTTGTAATACTCAGCAACTCAGCTACTATATAATATTAAAAATGAATTTATTATGTAGGTTATACTGTTAAAGATACCTATTCAAAACTTTAAGCATTCTCCATATCTTCAGTTATACAACAATTATAGATTATAATATATAGAAGCACTTCTAGATAGTGAATATATCAACGTTTATATTTATTTTATTAACCTATATACCTAAAAATATTATATAGGTTCAATTTATTTAACTTATAACGACCATTTGGTTTATCGGACACAACATCACATTTTCTAAGTAGTTATCTAGTTATATTATATGTATATGATAAAACCTAACCAAACTTAATCATCGTAGTTTTAAGTTTGTATCTCCATTTTGTTTTTCTATCTGTCCGCCTGTCCACCTGTTCATATTTAATAGTACGGTACATATAGTCACGAGTTTGGTGATTGGTTACCAGAGAGATAGACATTATTCGTTTTAAAGACAATCAATTGCTGCGTTATCCAATATCAATATTTAAAATTATTATTAATTTCGTTAGTTTTAGGTTTTTATACATAAGTCTAATACCTATAGGTTAAATAAATTGTTTTAAAATTGTTTAAAATACGTTTAGAAACCTGGAATTTAACACGCTTAAGAGTGAGCGCATAGAGAAGGCTCTCAGAACTTGTTTTAACGTTGGTATATCTGTTTGTAATACCATTGATTATATAAGTAATATACGTTGTTAAACAAATGATTATATTATAAGATTTTTAAAAATAAAAATAGATTTAACTTTTATATCAATCCGTGCGTACATGGAGTGGCAATATTAAATTTACCTACTGTGTGTGTTTCTTGTCTAAACGTACATGTTAATTTTCAGACAATTTCATTTTCTACATAACAAACTTAGTATTTACCTCGTTAAAACTATCGTAATTTGTCTGTAAACACAATATGTCTACAATCTAACCGTGATGTGCCTACTACAAATCCTCAGAAAACATTGGTTTGGTTTAAGATATCACATTTGTAGTATATAATTGAGCGATACAAGTTCAATTTATTCCACTCCTGTTTTATATATATTATGAATTACAATATTATTCATAAGTAAACTTTTTTTTCTAGAACTTTTTGGAGTTCACTAGTTCAGTAGGTAATAAAAAGTTTAATAATAGTCAACCGTATAAATGTATGATTTACCAGCATCTTTACTGTAAGTTTGGATGCATTATTTGTAAGTACACTGTAAAGATAATTTTTTTTAAAAGTCACGTCTGTCACAAATTGTTTATGTATGCCCCCTCCCCATTTTGAAAATTCGCACTTCTTTTTACAGTTATTTAGTATGGAATTTGTATGAAATTGTATGACCATTTTCAGAATTTTTATGCAATGAGTTTTACCGGAATAACTTAAAACACTTGGGGGCTGGCACAACTTTTGTGAACTTAAGTTTTTATAAATAACACAACTGCTAAGACAGACCTCCGTTCGTTGTAGCCAACTCCATTCACTCGCTTCAATCGAAAATATCCCTTGATTTGCTGTAAAACATCACGTCGAGTAGGTAACAGGTTAAATATACTGATATCTTTTTAAATTAAAAGTTATGCCAGTTTAAACTCAAGATAGTACAACACTTTTAATTATCTTCCGATTTCAATGAAACACGTTCGTCTTTCCTGAACAACATTGGCTCATACCTTAGAAAGTGATTGATAAACCTGTTACCTACCCGACGTAGTGTTTCACAGCAAATTAGAGGATATTTTTTATTAAAGCCAAGCGGAGTGACACTGAAAAACGTAACGAGCGAATGGAGTCGGCCACAGCGAGCGGAACGAATGCGACCCGTCTTTCCAGCTATGTTATTTATAAAAATATAAGTGCATATATAAATTGCCGATAATTTTCACAAAATAATAGCAATAGTTTTATTAAAATCGGACTATAATTAAAAAATGTGTGCTAGCAAGGGTTTTTAAGTTATTCCGGTAAAGCTAATTGCATATAAATTCATACAAATACCATACTAAACCACTGTTTTTTAACTTTTTTTTTTTCAAATTTCTAAAATCGCTGGAATGACGTACGTACGTACATTTTTATTCTTCATTTTTGAGTAGGTATACCATATTATTTTCGTCATTGTTAGGTAAAAATTAGGTTGGTGAAATTTATAAAAGTTTAAATATTTTATAAACAAATAACAATGTAATAATATATAAATTGTAAGCTTATATCATATAATACATATTTATATATACCTATTTTCAAAGATGTAGTTCAATATAGCATCGTATATTTATATTATAATGTTATTATGTTATGTAATATAATGTTAATGATAATGATAATGTTCACTGAAAAAAATGCACGTTTCAATCCTTGCAGATCCTGAGGGCCAAGTATTGAAAATCGTTTAAATAGCGATCGTAATAAATAACGATTGCAATGTAGGAATAACCATTATACCAGATATTTATAAAAGTATACTATATAAAGTAAAAATAACTCCGTCGTTATGAACTTTAATTATTAGGTAAATATATTATTCAATATAAAATTGGTAATACTGTTGAATTTAAATTATTTTTCATATGAAATTGTTTTTCTTTTATTATTTAATAAAAATGAATCATTTTTTTTCTATTTGTTTTTTAATAAAATTTTTATATTAAATAACCATCTACTACTATAAATGAACATGAAATTATGATAAGTATTTACATTTTTAAACATAATAAATAATAATTATATTTATACAAACGCTGAGAGTTAGCTGTTCATTAGTAATAATTATTACAATATATGGTGATTATTATAACTAATTATAAAATAGCTTTCTTACACGTGCCTAATAAAATAAAGGATATCGAAATTTCAAAACTAATAAATAATTCAATTTTAATAATACCTATATAATAATAAAACATCAAAATATCCACATTTACCTGTATTAAATAATAATAATTATTGATAATTTATTATCATTATTTTATTCGAAACGATTGATAGCATTTGTAAAATTGACATAGTACATGTACCGTACGACGGTTATTTAAAATATAACGACTGGTTTTAAAAGGCGTTATTAATATTACGACTGCGATGTGGAAAATAACGATGTGAACAATCGTTATGTTTGCCAATAAATGATTGTCGAAACCACCAAAGATGGTTGTTTATGAAAATTCTAGAAATAACGATCGTTGGTTTTGTTTTTCGTATAACTACCGTTCTCAATATTCGGCCTCGGGCCACGCAAAAGCTTGCGCCGAATGTAGGGACACATTTATTTTCCTAATAAAATTTCGTATTTCGCGTATAATATTTTTAAAATGACTTGAAATTTTCAACGAAATGCGAGGCGATTTTTTGGGGAACGCGTAAAACAAAAATGCCAATGTGTATTATTCCAAACGGACTGAAGAGCACTTTCCGCATGATACGACCCAGTTGCAGTGGATTAGAAAAATACATGTCGAGTCTCGATAACACGGCGTTTTAATTGGGAGCTGATAAAAGGGTTTCCGGTCGACGGCCATCCGAGGGCTGTTCGTCAGCGGTGACGCGGCGCCGTTGGAGTGGTCTGCGGATTCCTCGTCTTCCGGCACATTAATTATTATTATTATTTGTTCACAAAGGGTTCACCGCCGCCTCCGCGATCGGTTCTCACTCACCGGCATCATACCGCGGCGGTTCGACGTCATTAAACACCTCTTGACGGCGTGTGGTCACAGGGCGACGGCGAATATATATAGGAAATGGCGAACGAGCGAAATAGCATTCATAACATTATGCATATTATGTACATGATGTGCATTCGTCTGACGCTGTAAAAACCGTTGGATCGTACACACTTTACTGCGGTTCGAGAGAAATAATTCAAAAAAACGAAAAAAAAAACCGTTTTATTAATTAAATTTATATTCGTTAACGAAACGACGACGACGACAGTAATAAAATAATATTTTAAAATAGGTATATATATATAAATATTTTTTTTGTCATACAAATTATATTGCCTACGCTTATTTTAGGTGTTATATTATATTGTATTTTATAAAAAAAAATATTAGAAAAGTTAATTACCTCGGTTTTTTTATTTCCATCATATCATGTAGTATAATAGGTATATAAACACTATCTACTTACTTATATACGTACAGAATTATAAATTATAATCCATATTGGATAATAATTTAATTACGATACTGTAATTTGTATTTAATTTAAATTGTTGTAAACAGTTGATAGTTTCTTATTATTTTTAATTACAAATTAGGGTTGACATTTTAGAATCTGTTGAACGCATCGAGGAATGTAAGCAATGTAAGCATGCATGTACGGGTTTTACAATATAGGTAATGAATTCTTTTATTTTCATGAATCTATATTGTACATGCACATTAGACGGAGTCAAGTAAACATTTTCGGGTAAAGAACTTTCTGATAGAAATATCGTTTAAGTTGGTATTTTGTACAGGTCAATTTTTGATTTCCTAATTTTTTTTTCTCATTATACATATCATTATGTATACATACACGTTTTTTAATTAGAATGAGTTAAGTAGGAGTTTTTAAGTAAAGAGTTTTCTAATAGCGAATTTATTCTAGTTGATCTTTTAAAAAGGTAAATTTTCGATTTTCTCAGTAGTTATCTTAAGTCTATAGGAAAACTACCGAAAATAATGGAAAATATAATCAGAATTATTTTTTCGAAAAAAATAGTTTACCTGTACTATTTTCAAATTCAATATATCCACAACCAGTATCCAATGAGCAAATTCTTTTCGGCCCTCTTTTAAATTATAATATTAGATACAAATTATATTGTTTATTTACGAGAACGCTTTTTTAAGGGTTCTGTATAGGAAATTTTTATGATATTTTATGAAAAACGAAAATCCAATTATTTAAATATTATATATTATATATTTTAAAAGTAATTTAAAAATAGTCCTGTGCCAATACTATATTTTATTCTATCTATAATGTTAAGTGTAATCACGATATTTTTTTAAAAAATATGTCTACTCAGATTACAATTAAATGACTCCAATTAATTTTAGAGCCATAATACCTATCATAAAAATGAAAGAAAACAACATTTTTAAGGCACCTCGGACGATTTTTCTATTATTTAAAATACGACCGTGAAATATCATGCCTATAAGTGAATAACTTTTTTTAGCATATCTAAATCACTGTAATTCCTCTGGAAATTCATTTTACAAAACGACGTATTCTCTATAATGTTGTTTTCATTAATTTTGATAATTAGTGGTTCAGCTCTAAATTCACTTATTCACTCAAAATTATCTGCAATTATAAGTGAGCATATTTTATAGTACCAAAATTCACATGTATACCTTGCGCTCTCTTAAGCCTTAGCTGTATAGTTTATAACTAAACTCATTAACTTAATTATAAATAAATTAAAAATTGATTCCGACTATTTATTTTTGTTTATATGTATATTTAAGAGTAGGAAACACGCTTCCGGATATTTAGACATTGGTTCTGAAAGACTCGTAAGTCGTAATGAAATAATGGGTACTATAAAATAAATTATCTGCTTTTAGAACTGTAGAACGTTCGTTTTATTTCGTCTCCTATAATAATGGGTACTGATATCACCTATAAAATTAAATGTTTAATTCTTATTTTTTAATCTTTAATAATATTTTGTAGTTATAACAATGTATTCCATTTCGGTGTAGGTATACCATATCAAAATTAACTCTTTGCACCTATACGCATTCAAATGCACAGTGATCTTACCGAAAACGTTTTATTTTCCTTAGGAACGATTTTAATTCCAGAGGATAAAGAGGGGTGTTTAACACTTAATATTCTTTTTGACGGTGAATATTTGCTATAATGTGTATTATAGCTTAAAAGTGGCGATCGAATACACCCAAGTAACATGAAAATATTTATTAAATATTTAATAAACATTAAAATTCCAATATTCAATATTTTATAAATATTTATTTTTCATTTAATTTAGATTTAATATTCATTGGATTTTCATTAAATAATGAACCAAATTTAAATATTAATAAATATTTTATAAACATTAGAAAATAACTGTTAAAAATAGATAAGTTTCGTGCAACAAATTCCGATTTGGTCTGACTTGAAACCGAGACATTCTCCATCAAACAACCTATACACTATCTATCGGCCTACATATCGGGGATTACTTTTCAGTCGAAACTTAAGGGTACAGTACATAATAAATAACATATTAGGCAGCCGTAGAATATCTAATCGATCTAAACGAGAAAAATATCCAATATGGGATTAACGACGTAAGGGAACATTCCTGAATATTCCTTTAATGCCATCGATTACCGTCATGAAAGGATTTTTTGAAATTGAACCTTCAAGGAGAAAAGGTGAGGGGTGGTCAATTATTATTCAACAACCAGTCTAAACTACTCATTCCAGGAAGTTGAAATTTTCAGAAAATATTCCTTTAATGATATAGATACACGTACAGAAAGGATTTCTTAAAATTCGACCTTTAAATAAGGGGGGGGAAAGGGGATGGGATGTAAATTATTATTCAATGCCTATAGCTCATACTACTTTTCATAGAAAGTTGACATTTTCAGAAAATATTCCTTTAATAACATAGTTACACACAAAGAAAGGATATCTTAAAATTCAACATGTAAGGAGGGAGGTCAATTATTATTCACCGCCTAGCACAAACTACTGGCCGTAAAGAATATTAATTAAATTGTAAAACTGTTAATGGCCGAACTACGAAGCCGAGTAATTCATTTCGTACCTATATATAAGCATATAACTACAAATATAATATTTAGGAACTATAGGTATAATACTGAATACATAAAAATACTAACATATTTAACCAAGCTCGTCGCTAGATATTTTCCGCCATAAAGCGAAAGTTTTAATGCGGCCTTTAAAAACGTAAATAAGAGAAAAAAAAATCATCATAAATTTTTTGTCTAAATGTATACCTAAAGTATTTCTTTGAAACGTAAATAACCAAAAAAAAAACTTATAGTTGACTATTTATACTATACTATAAATACGCCGATCGTCGTCCGTTGTTAATATTTATTATATTTTAAATTTTGCCGCCCTAAAGCGACGCGTGACTTGCTTGTACTCTAGCGACGGGCCTGTATTTAACCTATAATATTATATAATAGATTGAATAATAAATTGTTTATTAACTATTGATTTTAATTTAAATATTCGTTTACATTATGTACGTTAAATATTTGTATTTGAATATTGGTTACCTAAATAATTACTATCAATATTTAATTCTAAAAACCGATATTTATTAATACGTCGGGAATCGTTACGAGTAGAGGTATACCTATATGGGCAGCCGTCCGAGTCTGGCGGTGACGCTCGCGTATATATTGTCAAGTGCGGGCGGACAAGGTGTTTGTCTGTGTGTTCGCGGAGGACCGAGATGGGCTCGGTATTGTTCGGCAGGTTTCTTTGTTTTACGCCTAAGCACTGTAATGCGTGTACGACGCTAGATTTTCCCCCTCGAGGTATTCGGACCCGATCATGTAATAGCGTGCCGAGCGAGTATCTGAACGTGACGCGTGGCGTCTCCGGTGGGGGGGGGGATGAGAGAGGGAAACTGCAGTAATTTACCGGGAAAACGCGCGTCGGACGCATATAAATACTGGCGGGCATACAGCCGCGGTGTAGGTACAACCGGTGTCTCGTGTTTATACGTACCCACTGAACGGGTTGCGGGGTAGGGGTGACTGGAAAAATACAAAGCAACAACCCCTTCGGTCGACGACTTTCCGACTCGTTTGTGAGTCGTGCGCGCGTTGCCGGTAATTTTACGGCGTGTACGAAATGCTGCGAGTCGTAAGTATATATATATGTGCAATGTGCATACTATTTTAAACGTATACGGTCGGACCGACAGCCACGACGACACTGGAATTCGCAATATCGGAATATTTAATGGAGGGACGGGTGACGGCACACTGGTATTCGGGACCACCACCGTGGCGTGTAAACCCTTTTTCCACTATATTATTATGTACGAGAAAAGTACTAAAAGTCGACTTCTCGACTGGCTACGTACGACGCATGCACGTGCATGGATGCTGCTGTTATGTATGATGGGACCAGTCGGTATTATAAACATTAAAACCGCCACCGATTTAATATAATATGCGCCGGACAGAGCGATTTACAACACTGTCGTTACGAATACTTTGTCCTGCGCGTCCCGCCAACGGATGTACACAAACGCCTCTCCCCCTCCCTCCTCCTCCTCCTCCTCCCACCGGTCGCATTACGCCGTCTGCCGTTAACGGTAATAATTCGGTGTTTTCGTCGGCGGAGACTTGACGTATTATTACGAGTATGTGTATACGCCCGGGTAATTGGAAAAACGTCTCCGGTTAAAATAAAATGAAACCTCGCACCTGCACGCGTGTACCTATGTCACATGTACTTTTGAAAATTTCGAGTAAAAATATTCAAAACGCAATCGGTACCTATCAATTTTCGTTCATAACGTAAATCATGGCCGGTTCGTTGAACTCATAAGCCGAATTAAAGTTGATGGTTTTTTTGTTTTGCGCTTATTTACGCCGGCCCTGGGGTTAATTATATTATAGGTTTTAATTAGGCTTACCATATTTTATTTCTGAAAAATCCCAGACAAAAAATAAAATTATACTATATTTTTTAGCAAAGGTGCCAATTGTAATTGGTGCGATACAAATTTTATTTACACAATTTATTGAATTTGATTTGTATGGTTCCAAGTATATTTTGGACCAAGTGTGTATAATATCTATGTGAAAATAAATATATATTTTTGTAAATCGATTGTTTTAAAATAATTATGTAATCTTCAAATACGGTTTTCATTTAGTAAACATTGAGAAATGATAAAATTTGACATAAAAATGACAATTAGCTGTCCCGAAAGACTTTTTCGGAACACCGGAACGGTATGCTCAAAACCGGTACACTCCCGGCTAAACCGGAACGTATAGCAATATATTTCAAATTTCATGTGTATTGAATCGTAAGTTTTTAAGTCAAATAAACATAAAATGTTAACATTTCTTCAGTAAGTGGCTATAGGGACTTATATAACTTGTATATATATTGTAACTGATCATGTATAGAAAAAAAAAACCGGTCAGTAGGGGTGGAAGCAATTCACCCGTTTGATAGGATACTGGTGATGAATATATTGAATTTGAAAGCAATGATAAATCATTTCTTTCGATATAACTATTCTGAGAGAAGCTTCAGTGTAGAAGTATATATAATACGTACTGTAGTATGACTATTAGCATTTATATGTCTAATAAAAATAACTTGTGCTATAGTAAATATTTAGTGTAAATTTCAAGTTTGTTGATTTCCAATTTATAATATAATTTTTATAATTCTTAGTAATTATAAAATATATTATATATCATGTATCATCTATGCAGTCGATAATTATGACTAGTTTATCTGTTATTTTCTTTTAAGTAGGTTAGGTTGTATTTTCCTACTCTTAGGCAGGGCTGCTGGTTCACTCGCTCACTCAGGCATGACAGTTTAATTCAAAAATACCCTTCGATTTTCTTTGAAATATCTCGTCGGAACAGGTTAAATTAAATACTATTTAAGTGTACCAACCTCTTTCGGTCATATATATCATCAAATAATTTACACGAAAATTCGCATTTCAATAATTAGTAGCCTATAATTTAAACAATACTATAATATAATAAAAAATGTGGTCCTATGTTAGTATCCTTATTTTATTGTATATCATGATGTAGTTATAATATTATGAATATTATGTAATATTGATGTACCTATTATTAATTATAATATTTATTCAAAAACACGTTTTCGTAATTTCAACAAGGCCTCTGATATATTATAAAATATAAATTGTTAAGATGATGTACAATTATTGTTTGTATAAATTACATATGCTTATAAACATTTATCTTACATTTTTTCGACAACGTTTTAAATGTAAAAATGAATAAAAGTGAAATATGTAACGTAAGGAAAAGGAACAAGGAAACTCGTCAACCATTTCAATTTCAGTCACTATAATATTGTAGAATTAAAGGATAATTAGTACGATTTAATGACGAATTAATTTTAACTTCATTGTTCAACACCTTTGTTGCTTTATGATTTTTATGATTAAAATGAACAATTGAATACTAATTTAATTATGGTTAATATGTATAGCTATACATTGTATAGGTACGACAAATTCGAGACTATATTATAGACTATATATATATATATTTTTTTTAATTATTTCAATTCCATAGTATTAGAATTATATTTTTCGTTTACTAAACATTATAATACTCTAATATTTCTAAAATTTTTTTTTGTGAAGGAGCTAGGCATAAGTATTATAATATAGTATATAAATTATATAATAAACTGCATATTTACCATATTATATTATTATAATTTAAATTATAAAAAAATGTCCACTAAATATTAGTACCTACTTAATAGTGTTATACATATTATTTAAAAATGTAGTTTTAGTAAATTATTATATTATTGTTATCAAACATAGTAGAAAATATTTATCGAATTTTAATGATTTTGACTGAATAATGAAAATTATTGATTAGATGTCTATAGTACTTATTCTGCAAATACGGAAGGAATTGAATATGCAATGGATAGAATATTCACATGAAAGGTAAATTAAGAATTGAGCTTGAGGGCAAGGATTTTAGATCCCTGAAACTTCTAAAAAAGTACATCATTTCTTAACAAAACATTTTTTTTCAAATGCGGAAAATAGAGGTTAGAAGCAGTGTTTTATTATTTATATAAAAATGTTTATTTTTTATTATTTAAAAACATTTTAAATAAAAGGATTAAATTTAATGTTTTTAGAGAAATCATTTTTTTAATACCTAGTAAGTTTATGAATAAAAGATATATTTTTTGGGGTTTCCCAGTAGTTTTCTTACATATAGAGAAATACTTCCTAAAAAAAAACAGAAAATAATAACACCGGCCAGAACCTTAGCATCAAATATTTACTGTAGAATTAGTTTGACTTAAAACATTTTTCAAAAACCTTTGACCATACCTTGGTATTTTATTAAAAAATTTGAATTATTTTTTACATGAATATTTCTTGGTTTTTGGATACAGAAGTTGAGTAAGAAATATTTAGGGTAAAAAACATTTTGATAACAAATGTTTTTTAATAAGGAAAAATACCCAAATAATGGTTAATTGTTTTTTTTCTTTTTTTATTATTTTAGTTTTGGCCTTTAAATCCACACTGACAAACAAATTTCATGCCATCTCTCTATACTCAAAGTAAATTATTTTCAATTAATTCTTGGTGCTCTACTTTCCACTTCATTTATAATTTGATCCTCCATGGAATTGTTATAAATCGGAAAATAATATGCTTTTACAAAACATTGATCAAAACCAATTTACGCATGCAAACATTAGATATAAATTTTGCTTTGAAATTTTGAATAATACTGTCCTGACATTATTCTGTTTGAGAAGTGAACCAACTTTCAATATCCGTATCTGGACGGCACTGTTCTAATTATTTTCCTCTTTGGTGTTTAAACGTAAATATTTCAAATAAGATTATTCGAGTTTTATCAAAGCGAAACCAAATTGTTTGTGATTAAAATTACACCGTGGGAGCACAAGCCGTTTGTTGGTCCTTCGCACCATACCCTGCAGTTATATAGCGCCCGACGCCGCACTACATTATACAGGTATTAGTATGCAAAGTATCGCGATTACGGATCAGTGTTTTATTTGAATATTGTTTTTTATTATGCCTAACCGTTCGAAGAACAATATTTTTTTTTCACGGTCAATATTCGTTGGCTTTCGTTATCATAAAGACGACTAATAATATACCGTATACATATATAGTATATACATTAGGTATTAGGTATTAGGTATACACTATATGTGCGTTTTAGACATTTTACAACTTCATATCGAGTCATTTAAACGTTTATACACTATTATAATACACGCGTGCATTACGTGTAATACGTGCGGCAATCGTACACACACTTATAAATCGACTCGTGTCGTGAATATGAAAAATATAATGGGAAATATATATCCGGTTACGCTAGCCGATTTCATCGGAAAACCACGCCGAAACATTTGTAACGCGCGTGTGCCTTTTACGGCGTTGACTTTTTCGTGCGCGTTCCCGTATTATTCACGTCGCCTTTCCGTGCTCTCACATACCGCCGGGGCTACACGCGGCTACGATAAAAATACTCGGCAGCTTATAATAATAACTATACACACACACACACACATATATATATAGGTATATATACTCAACGAATAATAAACGTTTGTATATTTTTTCTCGACATTATTATCCAAACGAGCGAATCGTATAAACGGGAGGCCATTTCGGTCCCGCGCCCGGCGTTCGAGACAAGTGCGTGGCGGCCAATTCGCCGGCGACACAGACAAAATGCCCTATATAATCGAGTATATATACGGTTCGGTTCATGAGTTATTTTATATTACGTGTTTTTTATTTTTTATTTTTTCGCATCCGATCGAGCGTGTATTTTATAATAATATACTCGTAGTGGTGGTAGGTGGGTGGGTGGGGGAGGAGGCCAATGTACGCGCGTATACGACTTATACGCGTCGTTACTGCGGCAATGGCGGTGTCTCAAGACGAATGGTTCCGAATATCGGTTTCCTATTCCGTACACACCTATATATATATATATATATATATATATATATATTCACTTGTGTTTATATATTTATTATTTTGTCGTCGTCGTTTTTTTGTCCCGTTAACGAACGGGCGAGTGAGAAAAAGAACCGGGAAAAGACAAAAAGGAAAAAAGAAGAAGAAGAAGAAAAAAAAAAAGATAGCAAGGAAATACCAACAGCCTCCACCACCTTGATTCCCCGGGAGACGCGCACGCCGAATATACAAGGGCCGTAACAAATGGCCGAGACTTTTCCGGTGGACAGGAAGTCGTAAACCGTAGGCCCGTCCGCCCAAGTCTTGCCGCGCACGGCTATTCCCAGTGCGTCTGTCCGCGAGGAAATGTGGTTTTTCGGGCCCTCGCTCTCGCCCGGGCAAAAGAAGGAGTGTACTCCTCCCCCGCCGTACCGTCCCTGTAAATTAAATCCTCGTGGCGCCTATACCTCACCTGCCACCACCGCAGCCAGCAGCTTTCGCTTTATATATTGTGTTCTCGTTGCCGTACATGTTATAGGGACGAGACGGGATTAAAATTTCAAAGTGAAACCGCTATTTGTGTACGTCTACCTATATACTTACAACTCTAGCGTGACCTCTGCCACGAACGAGACTTCTCTGTATATTTTATGTTATTATTATTATTATTATTATATCTGTCTCGGTATAATTCGAGTATTATTGACGTCATAATCACGTAAAACGGCTGAATCCACTGTTGACTCCAGTTCGTTACTACACCATACTAACCTACCTTTCTTTCACAGCCCTAACCATATACGTATTAAATTATATTGAGAGCATGACGCTATACCGTCCATTTTTATGGGATTCCGTGTAGGCAATTTTCAAGAAGTTTTTAGAAAATTTAACGGTTAAATAGTGTTTAAATACATTTTAAAAGTAATCTAAACATAGTCCCAAATCTATACCGCTTTTTATTGTTGTGTAATCCCGACACTCGTCCAAAAACTACTTGTGGCTTCCAGTTTGATCAAAAATTACTATAAAATAAATAATATTACACTAAATAGAATATGAGAACATTACTTATTACAAAATTTCAAGTTAAAAAAAAAAAAATAGAAAATTTTTGCTCGTACATGATGTGTTATTTATATTTTGAATCTACAATAACTAGGAGATAAGTTGTAATTAGAACGCGAAAACCTGTTTAAATGCCGTTAAGTATATTCTTTGTTTAATAGCATTTAATTTAATTTAATTTGTTTATTTTTGTCATACGTTCTTACATTGTGTGAATCGCATGAACCTCTTTCGCCCACTATTAGTGTCGGATTTAACGGGCGGCAAATGAACATGAGCCCTCGTTCAAAGGGCCTCCTGGGCCCTACCCATAAAAAATATGAAAAATGACAATATTTCAATAATGTGAAGACTTATTTATAGGTAGTATTTAACTATCTATAATTAAATATTATGTTATTTATGATTACATACGAAATAACTAATGATATATAAAATAACTCCATACCTCCTTCTAGGATTAATCCATCCAATCAATTAAATTAAAGTTATGCTAAAATTATATCTTTGCAACTCCTTTTTAGTCTTCACTTATTTCTACTTTATTTGTAATAATATTTACATGTCTTATTATTTTCGTTTCCACTTAAAGGCACATTGGACTGGCAATGATTGCACTCGGGGATAAATTGGCAAAAATCTTCAGCCCAAGAAATCTTTTAATTTCCTATTTATTATTGAATTCATATGAATTTCAAAACGGTTTGATTATATTCAGTAATTGTTATAAAATGTTTAGATTTTATTTGGTTTTTATGCTTTTACATATACACTTTTTGGGTAGAAATAGTCGAGTAGGATTTTTGAGTAAAAATCATTCTAATGAGAAATTTTATTATAGTTGGTATTTTAAAAATTAAATTTTCAATGTTATTAATTGTCTCAATCAAGCGCAAATGAAATAAATATTAGCTAATTTTTATAAATCAGAAAATAATATTACAACGAGCTTCACTAAAAATCGTTTTGTCGAAATAAAATTCAATTCGTCCACTACCAGTGTCCTATCCGACAAGAAAAGTGCTTCTACGCCCTACTGATCGGCTGTTTTTTTAATGTTATAGTTTATGTATGTACATTTGAATCAGTATTATATTATTTTGTAAAACTATCAACCGTTTTTAATAACTTACCCAATTATTAAAAGCGTTTAATTATTAAAATTGATTTGGGTAGCAATTATACTTATATTCCCATGATTCTCCATAGATTCATTATATACACCATTATAACATAGGATGAATACCTATATACTTCGTGTGATCATTATTGTTGACCTCAATATTTGTTTAGCGTAATACGCATAACCATTTTTATGCAAATCATTGACTTTTTTTTTTTAAATAAACTAGGGTTGTTTTTCATACATTCTAAGAATTCGAATTTTCGTCGGAAATTTAATCAGATTTCATTTCGTCGTCTCTCAAAAAATGAAGACATTATGGAATATTATATTATCTGTATTTGGCTACTTTTAAATTACAAGTATTTAATGTATCTTTGGATTAGACTTTGGGAACAAGTCTAGAAACGGAGGAAATTTCGGAGAAAAATCTCTGTGTAAAACTGATTCGATTCCAAATAGTTTACATCGTATAAAAACTATATTCACCATGATATTATTAGACCAGTGAGCTTTATTATAGGACACATCATTTTTAACGATGTTTACAACAAAAAACTCGTGCGAATATTATAAAAAAAGTTATAATTTAATACGTCATTAATTAGGAATAATTCGCCAAGACCACGTTTTTACATTGAATGAGAGTTTCATGACAATCACGTATAGCTATATACAACAATTGTTGTCGTTTCATATTTATATTTATTTTACAAAAAAATGCATAAAATTCAATCGCGTGGGAATTTTCAGAGTAAAATTGTATATTCACACGATGGTGTTATGTAAGAAAACTTTGACATTACGGCACAGCCCGTAAACAAGCAAATATTTGTGGTGTCCTCGGGTCGTACACGCATAATCCCGAACACATCACACCCTGTACACCTGACCAATCTCGTTGTAAAAATATTTTCATAATTCAAAATGTTACAAATAGATATTATAGATATTATGAGCTTCCTGTAAAGCTTCAAAATATGAGATACGTAGTGTTATTGTTGTCGTATATTTCTAAAGACCTGTTTTACAATATGATGTAGCCGATGTACGTATTATATAACATAATGATTGCAAGTGAAACTATAGATATGAGGACATACATATTACTGACAACCATCGGGAATATATTTTTAGAAATCATCAATCAGCATAATATATTCCAATAGTGTGATTGATTCTATAACCGTGAACGTGAAACAGAATTTAATCGACCTTCAATAAAATATTTTATTGAAATTTTCCAAATCAGTGGTAAATCATACTTAAGAATGTATATAAAAATATGGTATTTTAACCGTAAAAGATTCTTTTTTTTTTTTTTTGTAATAGTCATGCGTTAATGACTTCCCTTGAACAGGGACTTGGTGCCGCCAATGTTCCCAATACCTAATTTTATTCTGTCTTTATTCGAATGTATATTAGAAATGCTCTTTATAGGTACATATTGTGATGAACCTCGTGACAATATGTGATTACTAAGAACAATTATAATATTTAAAAATATAGTATATAATATACACCCGATTAATACGACACAACGGATGATGTATCTATCTATAACTCGTATAAAATTACTACTGATAATAATTAATTTTTCGCATTTTTTTTTTACCTTTAAATGATATATTTACAGTGGCTTTGAAAGTGGGAGGGCGATTAAAAATTATACATTTTTGAAAAGTATGGAATACAATAATGGTTATACCATATAGAAAAACAAAAATATAAATACGTTTTACAAAAAACGTAAATTACAAAATAATAAAACCAATTATTATACGTTTTATACTTAAAATTTAAGCGTCTATCTTTCATATCACTGAACAGGTGTTCCAGGTTGTTTTATTTCAATTTTCTGTTAATATGATATTGAATTTTTATCTACTATAGTCGGGAGAACGAAAACTGGCCGCTGGCAGCAAATGTGTTAGCAACTATTTTTTTCTATTAAGAAGGGATTCTCAAACTAAGGCACGCTTAAGGTGCCAGCACGATCTGTGTACAACGTCTGGCCGTCTACTCTTTTGTAGACGTCTTTATTATTTCCTTTTTAGATTCGTTCTGGGTACAAATGGAACCCTTTTAACCGTTTTATTTAGGGTGGTTGTGGAACGTTATCACGATTTTAGCATGTATCACTAAAAACTATTTTACGTTACCCTGATGAAAATAAGCCACCAGAAGCGTTCGCATCAGCGGCCACTTTTCGTTTTCCCGACTATATATTATAATCAAAGAATAAATTTAATAAATAATAAAGAAATATAGAAATGTGCACGCAAACCCACAGTAAATACACATTAATTTGTTCGGAATTGTTCCGTAGTCCACATGCATGTGGGGCGATTATTCGTATCGCTCCGGCGGCCGTATTATATTACCGAATTCCCCTTCCTAAGTTTTCGTGTTTTGATCGTATATAGTTATATGACGGACGATTGTCAATGTCACCCCAGTGCCGAGCACTGTTGGATACTCGATAACCGCGCAGATGTACCTATTTTTCAACGGCACTATCTCCTAAATTTTATATTTTTAAACTCCGATTATTACCTCGTAGTGTTTTTATAACGATGGAAAACAAATTTTTACTTTCGATTAATAATATTTTGAAAATGCATTACAATATAAATTGGTATAAATAATTGTTAATATTTAAATCAATATCGAACTTATTAATAAGTAATTTGTTAGGTACAATTTTAGAGTGGGGCGATCGCCCCGTCGCCCTTACACACGAACCGCCAATATATATTTATATAATATTAATCTATAAAATATAAAAAATGGGTCATCGAACCAAATACGTGTATAACATACTTTTGTAAAATTAATAAATTCTTTATGTTTAACATCCTGTTCAAATACAAGTATATAAGCTTGCAACGTAATGCAGACATCTTTTGTATCTATTGTATTTTTATATTAATACATTTAATACAAAGAAAGTGTCAATAGTAAGATATTTTGACAGTTAAATTTTAAGTTAAACTGTTATGATTAATCATAGATTAAGAGCACATAAAAATAATTTATGAGTTTTAAAATGATTTGTATTTTTTATTTTTTGTATGTACAATTGTTGGTGTCAAGAGTCTAGTGAGAATTTTGGGTTAAACAGCTTTCTAATAGAAAATTTATTATCTACCTATAGTTTGTCCATCAAAGATGTCATTTTTTTGATTTTTCTATATAGGTCAATTAGGATAAATAAAGAACTGGGGCAAATGGCTAATCCAGTCCTATAAAATACAAAAATATAATTTAACTAAATTCTATTCTGTATTTTATATGTAAAATATCCTTTGAATACGAGAAAAATATTTGTTACACTCTACTGTATATACAATTTATGGTATCATATAATCAAAATATGGTCTGTAACACATCGTATATCGTATTTTATCGTTTTTAAATTATTTCGTATACATATCATATTTTTTTAGATAATTTTCAAAAAATTTTTTAACGAACTTGTTCTTTAAAATTGTATGAGTATATGTTATTTTATTTATATTTAATGGTAAAACATTAAAAATTAGGTTTTTTGTAATTTCCTGATACAAATGATCAATTATGCACTTTTCCTACAAAAAAGACTAATGGGACAAGTGAATTAATCAATATGGGAAAGTGCATAATGACATTTTTCACTTGTTTGTATAAATATGCAATTCAAAAAGTCATTAAAATTCGTTTTTATTTTGATATTAATTTATATAGTTACTAAGAGATTTAACTAAAAAATTTAAAATAAATATTTAATAATTTAAGTGTTGTACTAACCAAGTTATTTTGTTACTTTAATTACTTGTTATTGTCAGTTATGCATGGTAAAAACTAAAATGTATTGATTACAATTAGGCAATAAGTAACCTAACAAAATTATATTATAAAAACTAAAATGTTAAAAGTGCTATCATTTTTTTATTATTTGTGACATTTTTATTCGAAAAATATAATTTTGTAGTTTAAAAAATATAATTTCATACACTTGCTCCATAAATTAAAATATAGATTGATGCCCTAGTTAGTTGATTATTTTCCACTTGCCCCACTCACTGGGATAAGTTCATAATTTTGGATTTATAAAAATAACATTAATTTTTATTTTTATTAATAATTGTAACTCAATTTGAGAACAGATTTGAATTCCTAGTATTTTATATCATAGATTTAATTTATTACTAAGATTATAAATATAAAAATGTAAGTGCAGTAATCAGTTAAAGTTGAACTTGTTAATTTAATGTTCCACTTACCGCACCTGACCTATAGTAGTAGTTTATTTAAGCGTAAAAAAAACTATCGAAAATTACCAAAAATTTTTACAGATCGGAAAATATTTAGTATAGAACTATTATAACTAGATGACACGATAACATTTTTTAATTGTTTTATCTCTTTTTAAAAATGTATAAAAATCAAAAACTTTTATAGTTGGAAGGAATCTAGTAAGAATTTTAGCATAAAATTTTTTCTGTTTAAAAATGTATTCTAGTTTGTTTCAATTTTTATGTGTAATCATCGAATTAAGTTAGATACCTACCTAATACCTACTCGTATATAGGTACAAAAAACTTGCATGAGTCAAGTTTTTTTTTCTAGATTTAGAATGAACATGTTTTTTATGAGTATTCATAAGAAAAATCCAGCCCGGGTAATATATATAAAAATATCACAAAACTTTCTCTAAAATATTACTCAACAATTTTAGTTATTTCTGAAAAATGTCAATGATTTTGTAGTTTAAAATATAGGCCGGTCTGTCCGAGCCCGATAAATATTTTCCAGATGGGCTTGATAAAAATGTACCTATACCTTAATAGGTATAGATGCAGGACTGAATTGGTTAGGGGAGCTACCGAGAAAGTCTCTGTGGGCTACTCGATTTTTGGGCCGATTAAATAATAATGTATGGAAATGCAAAAATATAAAAGCCTAAAGTGAAATTAGGAATGTTTTTTTATAGCCGAAATACTACAGTTCATTAAAATATATTTTTAAAATGGTCGAAATCACTTCTTGAGCCAGTAAAAATTCTAAGACTCGGTGGACCGATATCTTCCCTATCCAACGCTGAGTATAGAGCAAAGAATTTTATCGAGTTTAATAAAGGCAGGAATATACATATTTTATCCAAAAACAATAATAAAAATTCGTTTTTGTGTCAGTTTTAACACTTAGATATGCAGTATGCACGGAAATATAAAAATCTTAATAATAATGGGTATATAATATACTTTTTTACATATTACACACGTTTGAAAAAATATTTATGAAGGATAAATTTTACTTAACTTAATTAAGTTAATATATTTTTCTCCATTTTAACTTTAAACTTGACGAATTTAAATCATTTTTGTTAACTTTTAACTGAAGGCTTTCGGGTGAATTTAACTTAACCAATTATTGGAATTAATTATTTTCATTAACTATCGCTCATTTTTGTATATTAGACCATAATTAATACCGTCCGCACATGGACCTAACCGCGGTATACTAAAGAAACGTTGGGTAGGTACACGCTACATATATACAATATTCAAAACGATTTCGGGGGGGGGGGACCCTACATGGTTGCACCCTCGTCACGGGGTGATTAATCGGTTTCGGACGGCAGCAGCATCGGGTTTTGAGCATTCATTTTTCAACCGGCCCTTCATCGTCAAACACACACACACACACACACACACACACACACACACACACACACACACTTATAATAATATAAAATTGATACAACACTTTCGCTCGGAAAAAGTACTTTCTCTCTTTTTACACCAAAGGGATATTTTCTTGTAATCTCATGTGCGTGTACATATATTAACGCTGTGGCAAAATCCCTCATGGTCCACGTATATATATTCTATATGTATGGAGACCCATGTAAAGAGTTTGTGTAAACAGTATCGCTCGAGGCTGGCGGCTATCCCTTCATTTGAACCAGCCACGTTGTAAGTGCGAGTAAGTATAATATTATAATATATATACGTACACGTAAAATATAAGTACGCGGATAGGGACGAGGGTGGCAAATAAGGAAAACACTGAGAAGGCCTTTGGCGAGGGGGGGGAGGTAAAGGAAAGTAAAAGATAATTAAAAATGGCCGCAGCGGAGCCGGACGCGAACACACACAACGCCGATGGCAAAAGTTTATCCCTTCGTCGTTCGCGCTCGGACCCAAAAACTTTGCTGGCGTATATTATATACCCTGCGACGGCGAAGGGCGGTCGGGCCGGTCGGTCGGTCGTATTTATGGTGACCACAGACACCCTAAGGGATCGTTAGCGTCCGGCGGCCATGTTTATTTCTCTTTGTCTCATTCCATCCGCACCCCCGCGCACTACCACCACTACGATCCCTTCGTCCCTTACGATAAAATATATATGTATGTATGCTCCTCGAACTTCCCGCTGCCTCTACAAGTTTTGGACACGGCACACGCGAAAAAGCTCTTATTACAGTACATATATAATATAGTTTTAGGCACATTCGTTTCCTGATTTTTAGTTTGCATGGTACTGACCGAGATTACGATATATATATATACTTTTTTTTATCTCACTAAAACATTTTTTTTTTTTTTAACAACAGCTTACGCCAAAAGAAAGCGAACGAGAGAGATAGAGAGAAGATTGAAAAATAAAGATTGAGCAAAAACGAATTTTTGTTTTTCGACAAAATGTCCTTCGTGAAGACGCTGTTTTTTTCGATTCGAGTAAGTAGGTATACAACACTGAGCACACGAGTTATTATAATATTATTAATACCACTATAATTTATCAATAAGAATAATTTGTTCTATCTTATATTTTCATATTTGGTATTAAAGTCGTACACTAAAACTACTAATAATATAACTTTGAAGTTTGAGTTACATTGATTAATTTAACTAAACGAAATGAACACTTAGTCATAGGTAATATTACAACATATATAATAATATTTATTTTAAATTTCAAACGATTAATAAGTTAAAATATTATATTGTTAACTGTAGCAGATTTGGTACATCTAAATGTTCGTAATCAGATCTACAAAGTAAAAACATTTGGAAGATCAACCATAACCCAAACACTACTCAATAGATAATGTAATATTATTAAATATTATTAATGTAATTAATATTTAGATAAAAAAAAATACATATATGTATATATGTAGAAAAAATTAGTTACTACAATAATTTATTATAAACAGTAGCTGGTACCTACCAAAGTGAAGTAAATCGACACAATTGAATTGGCAACCCTGAAGATATTCGATATTTTTACCCTAAAAGATACTATTTAAATGGTTCCCATTTATATATCCCTAATAAAATTTTAATATTATTTAAAAAATAAAAACATAGGTATACTGTATAGTTAGTAGTAATGAATATAATATTATTACCAATTTATTTTATTTATTCTAATTCGATACCAAATCCCTTAATTTAATTTTTTTATTTTCAAATGGACTTAACATGAAAACTATTTCAATGTTTTGAATAATATTGAAATTAAATCATTTTCAAAATAAAATTATTATTTACGAAAGCGCTTTTTCCCTGGGAATTAAATAAATATGTCAAATCAAATTGGTATACTTCCTTGATTTCGCTATAATGGCTTATTGCTTACAAATCATATCAAAGTAGCACACTGCGCTCACAACGTGTATATATTTCAAACTTTCCAATTATCCACGAAACTCTTATTTTCCCAAGTTAAAGGATAACAAAAATATCATGATTTACATGAAAATTTTAGACGTTCATTAATCAAGTAAGATTGATATATTTTATATTCTTGTTTAACAAATATAATTGTGCGGCAAGAGTATAGTTACATTTTCTTGACTTAACTCATAAAATTAATTAATTTCAAAACTTAAAATAATGATAATTGAAATAAGAATAACCATTTAGATTCCACAGCTCAACTAATTAGTAATTATAAGTTATAATGTATTATAATCTGTCAGTGGCAGTTTTACGGGGGGGGGGATAGATAGGTGGATGGCCCCCCCTTGATTTTCTTTTATTAAAATGTTTATTGGTTGCATTATTTTATTACATATGACTATAGTTACAAAATAACAAAATACACAATTATGATACCAATGTTTTGTCTAAACCACTGGCATTCAGGTAGATAACAAATAGTTGTTATTTACCTCGATAGTCTGTACTGCTTTTTTTATATCTGAAGAAATGAAAATCTCGATTTGACAAAATCGTAGGTTTGCCTTTTTTTCATCGTTTTTTGATAGTTTTTCCTAACAAATTAAAAATTTATTGAGAAAATCAAAAAAATAACCTTTTTAAAGTATCAACTAGATGCAATTTGCTGTCGAAAACAGAATAAGCTTGTAAAGATTGGAGCACTACTTCTGGTAGAAAATTTGGTAACCGAGAAGAATAAAAAAAATAAACATCATTTTAAAACCTAAAATTAGAATCTTAGATTTAGAATCTAAAATTATGGCCAAAAAACATTATTGGTATAAGTTATCTAAACTTATATTTAGAAACATAAAAGTAAAGTGTATGTATGAAACATAATTAATGAAAAACACTTTTTGCCCTCTCCTCAGCGGTTATCAAGAACCGCCACTGTAATCTAAATTGCGTGTATAATGTTCTCATATACTATTTAACTAAGATATATATGACAAATGAAAATGCAATATCCTAATTATAAATATATATATTTTAAATTTTATTGTGCTTATTTAATTAGTATATATTTTATTATAAATTATTTACTATAAAAATTAATTAATAATAAACAAAACGTATACTTCTCATATTGTGTACATTAAACTTAATTACCCTAATAAAAAGAATATCTACTTTACGTTTGAATTTAATATTGTATTAATGTACTATAATGCATCAAATCAACGTGAAGGATTTATTTTTTTTTTAAATTGGTAAGTATACAATAAATTAAAATAAGAAAATTAGTTAGTTTTTGGTTTTATTTATTCAGTGCCCATCATATTATTGATTACTGTCTAAATTATTATTTTGGTAATATAGATGCATTATTGTTTTCATGTATGCTATTAACTTTCATAGAATATTGATGTCAGTGTAGTGAGTTTTATAATATTAAAGTTCTAAAATGAGTGGAGAAATAAAAATTAAATCAACATTCTGGTATATATGGTTTAACGTTAATTAATGAAATTTTTAAGAATTATTTTTATTGGATTCTGAATTTCGCATCGGATAAAATAATTTTTGATAGATTTTTAAGAGAAAAAGTCTTATTATAAATGATAGAAATATTTTTGGGCACATTTTTAGAGATCGGACAGTTAATTTGGCGGTGTAATTGCCAAATCGTATGTAGATACTGAAACACTGTTGTACTGAAGTTCCTAAAACAATATGTCATCACAACTTCGGTACTGATTGGTGTCAGATGAAATACACGAATCGAGATGTATCTACACAAACCTTTTAGCGGAACATTGTTAGTTTCCGTCGTTATCAATAGCCGCGAGTCGGCACATTTGGAAAATCAATCGTTGTGATTAAGACGCGTATTCTCGAACTAAGTATATTGAATATATTTATATATCTAAATATATATATAATATATAATATATATTATATATATACCTACCTATTATAATTAAGTGTCAACGTATTTTTTTGTTCGGCATTTTTTATTCTCGTGAAACACCTTCGCGGATCGCGCCCCGAGCTGAATCTACTACCACTATATATACATAATATTGTTTGACTTTCTGTTTCCTAATTTCCGGAGAGCAGCGAGTAAACAGTAAGAACCGGGCGCTGTATGATGTTTGCGCGCGAATACTTGCAGCTATGTTTAACGGCAGACGGAAGGGATAAGGACGAGCAGGAGCAGGATTCAATCGCTGTGTCAACACGGGCGTCCGGCTATCGAATTCGCCCTCGCCTAGGGAATGCCCAAAGGGATCATCGTACAAGGACGGAGACGAGACGGTGCCGTACCAGTACCGAAATCTACTCGTTCGGCCGTTCCGTATTATACCGTGTGTGGTTTTTACTCTGTACACCTATCCGTGTATTACGCGGAAGGATCGCTGATACACCCTGTCCTGCTCCTGACGGCGGTCCAAGGTCGATGCCACTTCTTCCGTCTAATCCTTTGATATCATATCCGGTGCACGTGTGTATTTAATCAGTGCGAGAGGTGTGCTCTGTTTGCGAATTGTATATATGCTCTGCAAAGGCCTTTTAATTGGTCCGGAGTTCTTGCGAGGATAATCATAATATTATAATACATATACGTATATACGTATTTGCCTCCGTCACCACCACTAACACGATGGGAAAATTGACCGAGTATAACGCCATAACCATCTCTTCCATGAACGCGCCTTTTCCACCACTTTGATTCCGGATTATAGGTTTACGCGGACGCTGTGGCAGAGACGGGACACACTTAAATGCATCGTAATACACGAATTTATGAAAATATGATTTTATTTTATTGAGCGAGTTGACGTTTACGTGTTTACATAATTTATACTTAGACGTCATTCCGTATATGTATAATATTATCGTTATTTTCAAATTCTCGATTTTAAAACAATATCCGATGGGCGGTTGTTCAGGTGTGGGATTCAGGTGGTATTAGTATATAATATATATTAAATAACCTATATAAGTATACAGTACATATACTAAAATATATTATAGAAAATTTTATAACTAAACTGTACTGCAGTTCTAAAAATATTATTGTTAAAACTACCATATTTTTTTTTAGGAGAGCTATCCCTAAATACGTTTAAGCTGTAGTAGCTGGTATTTCCATTGTAATAATAAAATAATTTATATTTTGATTATCTATTAAATTATTAATTAAACACAAATAAAATATCATATTTTAGAAAATATTTAAAAAATAACTTTTTTTAAAAGGTCACCTACTATTCATTTCTGTAAATGTAATAAGAGTTATTAGTTCTCTTTATTACATAATATTCCATTGTTCTGTAAATCGTCTTTTAAATTATTTTATGTTTTATTCACTCTCTTTATCCGTGGTCTGCAGGAACTTGTTGCTATGGAGACTGTATTTAAGAATATAATTTGTAGCAATAAAAAATGGTTTTTACAACTAACTGCAAATAATGTTTTAGTTAGGTACCATGGCTATTCGATATCAAATTTTAAATGTTTACATAATAACATAAATTATATTGTCATATTAACCTACATTATTTATTGAACCAAAAAGGCACAGGAAATCCATTTGAAACCCTAGTCAAAAATTTTTAAGCTGTTCCCATGATACACTCGTCGTACTCCATACACATATCTCTGTTCATAATATATAAGTATTATAATTAAATACATATAAATTATAATATTTAATAGTATATTAATAGTGTAGTGCAGTGTTGGATATAATGCTTGTTTAAGGGAGGCGAATAGGGATATTTATGGAAAAATGGTAATCAGTGTTGTAAGTATGTTATTAATAATTGTAAGGAAAGGGGTGTATAAAGTGAATTTACCTATTTCTCACAAAAATATTGACATTAATTTTGGAGGCTAATTGGATAACTCATTTTTAAAATAAATCTCATACTTCCCAAATAATATCAAAAATTCACGGGGGATCACTACGTTGTCCTTTCTCAAATTCTCAACTGGTACGGTAAAATATAGGTAATTTGAATGGTGGATTTTAAAAAGCGTTCAATTTAAACGATGTTTTAACGAGATATTTGAAAGTTATGTATTGTATTATTTTGGTTTTTATATATTTCGATTCTATCAAAATTACTATTAATATTAATTTGTTGGTAATTTAATTATATGACATTATAATTAAGTATATCAAAACTAACACCTATATTTACCTATTAAATATTTTTGGTTCCCGTCAAGATAAAACCTTTTTACACGAGTCCATATCGTCTTGTTGACACGAGTTGGTTATTTTTGTATACGATTTTAGAGCCGTTCTATAATGTTATGTAAAATTTAAATAGGATCAATTTGTAATTTTTACCGTTTCGCATATGGGTTCATTTCAACCAGAAAATCGACTTAAAATGTGCACCTATTGCGCTTGGAGAGGGGGTAAAAGACTGGTTTTTATTGAAGGAAATGTACAGAAAAGGGTCAAACGGGGACAACATGTTTTGGTCAGCGACCGTATAGTTGGGGTCGGTCCCTCGGCGCACGCGGTCCCTGGACAAGGGTCAATGAAAACACGGGCGACCCCACTGCACGCGGTGACGGACCGAAATGAGGGTTGGCCGTATACTTCCGGGGTCAATTGCAGCTGTCCGATGGTCACGTCCGACAAAATGGCCGATTACCATAGGCTAACTGGTGTGCACGTACATTGGAAACAGTTTATGTAAATCGTTTGATTTTTTTTTAAAGGGTTCTATTATTGCTCGTGATCCCTATAGGTGCTGCATTCCGTCCATTGTCTCACCGTAATAACGTTATTTTGTCATTGTTTTTCAACGACCAACGGGTTTCGAAATCATAATGATATTAATTAAATTACGCATCATGCATGTCGCCATTCTGTGAAGTCGCATCTGTTTATATATTGTAAGCCTCACACTGAAATAAAATAAAAAAAACAATACGTGAAAATTTTAAATGAACAAACATAGAGCAACGGTTAGGTTAGATATGGTGGTCTGATTTTAATAAAAATAATATATAAACAAACACTTGTAAATAGAGAAAACTTTGACAAAAGTTTATACATTTTAAGTAGGTAGGTAGGTAAACGTAAATATATAATATCATGGTATTACTTTATATTTATTGTTGTATTCAGACTACGGATAAATATTTCGTAAAAATAGTTTTATAACTTTCATTCTACGGGCTTAAATCTGAATTCAAAACCGTTTTTAATTATTGTAAACAAGTTTTATAAAACAAAACTAAAAAACGCATAAAGTTCCAAACAAGCCACACAGACATTTCATTAAAATTCATACGGTATATTTTTATAGCGCTGGCACTCCGATATTTAATCGGATTCTTTTAACATACAATTATTATACAATACAACCCATTATATTCTTAAAAGCATTGACTTTTTGGAAAATTTTCTTTCTAGGAACTTTCGTTTTCACTAAATTAATCAAGAATTTAGTGTAATTCTCATCTTTTCATATTTTATACTTAGTAACAACTTTATTCTTTAACCCCTATAGTTTTAATTTCAGTAACGTTTCATAGTTTTATTTTAATGCTTTTTAACGTTTATAATTTTAATTTAATATTATTAAGTAGTTAATGATATTAATTATCTTAAAAAAATTTCTTTTAAAATTATCCTGTGGTTTTTTACACACAATATTCGTACGCAGACCTGCCTATATACAAGAGTATCGAATTTAAATTACCTTTCTTTTGTAATAAAAGGTACTTACATTTATTATACGGTAGATATACCTACTGGCTATTATAAATAACTGTAGTACCTATTTATCATTATTTTATTAAGACATTAAGTACCTAGCTCTGTAAAAAAGTGTAGTGCCTCATAAGAAAGTCTAAGTTTAAGTGATTATACATCTCGAATAACTTAATATAAATATAAATTATCTTACTAAAAAAATAATTATAATTTCAAACAAAAGAATAGTATTAAAAAGACGATTTTTAAGATTGAATGTGTAGGGAACGGACTTTATTGTAATTACAACTTTTTATTTAATGTTAATAATCGAATTTTGATAAAATATAAATCCATTTCATACATTTTTTTATTAAACTGATACTAATTTAATTTTACACCTTTTTACATATTCGGGTAAAAATATATTTAATACATTTTTAATACATACTTTATAAATATTTTTGAAATATTTCTTTAACGCATGGTATAAAAACCTTAAGTCAATAACTTTTGTTTACGAAAATAAAATAATAATATTTATAATACAAATAAAATAATAATGTTTGGCTTAAGACTTTTATACCATACATTATATGACTCTGTAAGGCATGGTATAAAAATCACAAGACAATAAATATCGTATGTCAAAATTAAAAATTTTTGACCAAGACCTTTATACAATACTAACGTTAAAAATTTGATATTTTCGTTTTTTTTTTTTTTTTTTTTTTAATTGATTTTTTCGTGTTTCACTATTGAAATTTTTCTTATCAATTATTTATTCGCATGTTGTTGACGACATGTTATTGATGTTATGTACACGTGCGTATACCCAGTTTTACCACGCAACCTTCACGCGTCCATCTCATAGTCAAGTATCTAATTCTGCATGGAGTATACATTTATACCTTCCATCTACCTGTCTACTTTAAATTCATGCCATTGTCGATACTGTTTTTTCATTAAAACTTATTTTGATTAAATGATTTTTTTTTTTTTTTGTTTTTAAAGATATAATTATTTTCTGAATTTTATATAAACTAATAAAAATAAATTAAAAATGTTGATACTTATTTTGAATTTTTTATTACAATTAAGTCCGTTACCCAGTATTTTGAAAATTTTAAATTTCAAATTTTATGAATCTCAAAAATATATGTATATGATAATAATCTAATAAGTATGTATTACCTATAAGGGCTAAGGTTAGGTCGTGTAATATGATAACCTATTAAGAAATTGGTAAAAAGTTTTAGAAACGTAACTTGTAAACTATTATAATATAAGGTGATTATTATAACAGTCACAATAAGTGCTCCAATTTATCTTGAAACTTTTATAATGTTGACATTTAGAAAAATAGTTTTATTTTGTTATCAAAATTAGTTTTAAAACGTAACAATATTCAATATGCCTACTAAAAATATGAATGAAATTAAAGAATAGGCAAATAAATAATTTAATTAGGCATATCTATTGATTATTATAGAATATAGACGATAGTATAAATAACGTGAATTCTATAAAATACATTACGGCATTACCTAATGTTATTTTAAGGGTACACAGATTTTTTTAAATTTTAAACTACACATTTATTTTTAATTATAAATTTAACCACAAACATAGTGTATTTGCTCGTATATTTATTATGTTAATATAATATAAACGTTCTAAAATCTGCAGTTACGTGATTTTTATAAGTCGACATTCTATAAATGTTACTTTTCTGTAACTCTATTAAACCGTTTTAAGACTGAAGGAGTGGTTCAAAGTCCGAGTCGGGCGTATAATCTGTTTCCGTCCGTGTATGCAGTATATGTATATTATATACATGCGAGGTCGAATAATATATTATAAGCGCTTATCTCGTGTTGTTTTTTGCCGTCCGTCCGTCCGCCGGGTCTCACGAAGAATTTCCTTTGCACAATAAGCGTGTGTCCACAGGGATGGAGTCGTGGCAATGGGATGTCGAAGGGACGGCACGTCGGGCGGGGGTAAAACTACTTCCCCTTTAGATTGCGGATTAATGACGAATTAGCATATAAAGTGATGGTTATGTCAAGGCGAATGTCGCTGGCGCTGGCCCCGGGCAACTTAAAACACCGTTCTCCACGCGGCCCGCCGACGTTTTCCTCCGCAGCTTGCGCCGGTCCCTCTCCGCCACCGATACACCCGTCTAATGACCAAGGGATTACCCCCGGTAAAGGCACGCGGAGTGGATTTGTTCTTGTTTACCGAATCTATTATCATAATTTCCCCTTGATCGCGTCACACGCGCGCGAACTTAAGACGGCGATGACGACGGGAACACGTTAAACGCAAATCTGAATTATAACCGTCGAGATAGTGCGCATATAGATGACGAGCGCGGGCAGGGGATTTTGCCAGGGTACGAGTGTCATTATTGTGGAGGTGGAAGGACACCTCACTCGTAGGTGGTTTCCGAAAACTGTGCATATACTCGATATATATATATATATATATATATATATATATATAATATATATATTATCTAATATCTATATATATATATATATATATATATATATATATAGGTATACCTAGGTACATAAATTGTATGCCTATCTGTAATATAATAATATGATAGTTTAGAAAATTAATCGAATTTACGTTTGGACGTTATAGAATGTTGAATTTTTTTACAACCAGTTTATTTACAGATCAATAAGCATTACTTACGGACTAAATTGAATTTTGGAAAATGAATTTTTGGACCGAGACCAAGTGTTCAAACATCCTGCGGTATATATTATAATACCGTGTACGGTACCTACACGTATTATACTATTTTCTTAAGCGAGATTAGGTATGGGTGGGCGCGGTGTCGGACATGCGTAAGAAAAGTAAAGAGCCGCCACGGACCCTTCTACCATATTATATATATATACACCATGATGTTTGTAACCCTCTGACGTCGCCGCCCATCAGCCACTTTCGTCGCTAATTAATTAACGGACTTTGATAAAACCCACTATGGTGTTGTTTGGCCGTCGCGTTAAAAACTTTTTTCACGGCCCGGTGGTAATTAGAGCTGTTCGTGATGGGATTTGCGGGGCCCGGGAAAGAGAAAATAGAGAGGACGAGAGAGAGAACAAGAAAATAAAAGAGAGTGTTTGAAAGCTTCATTTCCCTGAACAATTTTTTCTTTTTTTTTTTTTATCCGATCGTAATTAAAACATAAAAGAATACGCAATCCGGTAGCCGCGAACATAAATATGAGTATAAATAATTTACGGAGAAAAGCCCGTGCACTTAGACATAATAAAACGGAGTTATCCGGCGGACATGAATTAGCGAGTGATTCGTGCCGTAAACAGGGCTTGTGTAACCTATAGTTATCTACTATATATGTCAACATAATAAATAAAGTACCTACCAAGTATTAGATTTATTCAGACATACGTACAAAATGTACAAAATTATAGTGTCGACTTCAAACTCGACTAAATGTGGTAAAAAAAAAAAAAAATGTTTCTTCAAAAAAGTTAACAAAAAATTTGATTTCAAATAACAATTATTAATTTTCAGAAATCATATTATAAATCATTAATCGACTTTTATATGAAGACCTGATAAAATTGAATTTCGACAAACCATATAATATTATAAACAAGTTATACATTGTGGACTAGGCAATTTAATTTAAAGACTATAGGCGTTTCTCAAATATTCAACCGAATCATGAAAAGAACTAGTGTAAAACTATATGTTTGACGTAATAATAATATGATATTTGGTGTATTAAATAGTTTCTTGATGGTTGAAAATGTTTTATTTATAAAAACTACTATATATACGATACACATCAATTATATTATATTATAAGTGTTTCTACGGCACCTATATATGTATAATGTACCTATATTGTATATTAGGGTGGCACTCGAAAAATTATTTTTAAGTTTGGTTTTCTCATGCATATTTGTTCTATTTGCCATGAAAATGATATTGTGAAAATATGAAGTCACTTCATGAATATTTTATGGTAGGTCAATGAACTTATAATTTTTAATATATAACAAAAACAAATTTAAAATATCCACTTTGCAAACGTGTTCAACTCCCGGTTTCTAAACGTACTTTATACAATATTTGAAAATGTTATAAAACAAAACGAACAAAATCTATCTCCCTGGTAACTAAATCAATGAACTTGTAACGATGTAGTAGTAACTACGGACAGACAGATGGAGAGACAGACGGACGGACACAACGGGGATATATAAGGAAAATAATTAGTATCTACTACATGAATTATAAATCATTTAAAAGTATAATAATAATATTATTTTACATTATTGTTTATAAAAATAAAAATAAAAACAAGGATAAAACTAATTATCAGTGTAAACCATTTGTGTTTTTAAAGTAAATTTAAAACTTTGAACGATTAAAGTGAACGGATTTTAAGATTATTGAGGAGGGAATGCATAACACACGAGTTGTAATTAGTGATAATATAAACGTCAAAATAATCTGGGATAAATTTAGACCATACAAAATGTCCGCAATCGATGTTTACGATTTTATTTTGAGCGAAGAAAATGTCCGCAGTCAGAAAATAAAACAATAGACAATACAAAGTGTCCGTTTCTCAACTAAACCATGTTTAGAAACTTAAATGTTATAATTGTATTTAAAATATCAAATTTAATTAATTCTTCCTATAAATATAAAACCAATACATATTATTTAAAATATTATAATTTGTGTTAATAAATAAAAATATTTTAGGGTATATTTATAAATGAATTATATTTGTAATAAAGTCGATATTTTGGAGTTCGGAAAATATTTTTATGATTTTTGATTAGTTGATGAATAAGCATTTTTTTTTTCGATTTTCTTGATTAGTGCATAATAGTTCAATTGAATTTTATTATGTCATTAATGCTATACCATTTTCAACTGCGACATTAACCACTAAGATTCTCTATTTTTCACTATACTATCCATATTTACGATATTACTTACCCAAATAATTTTAGGTATTTAGTCAGTCATTTGTAGGTTTTGATAGCAAACTCTAGAAAAAGTATATGACTTTTTTTTATTTTAGGAGCAATCAAATTTGGTTTTGTCTGGATTTTTTTTTTTTTTTTGGTTTAGCCGACCCGGGTCAAGAGCCATAAATATAGCTTATACATATTATTCGTAATATAGTCATGTAATTTACTAGTTAGAATACAAGAAATACGTAGAGATACGTACAACGTATATTTTGTCGTGGTTATTTCGTTTTCGTTTTAGTCGATGTCAGTTTTTGTCAGACGTACATGCGCGACAGCGTCGGCGCGTTTCTTCGTCGTTGTTGGCACGGTGGCATGCATACTACAGTATAAAGACCAAAACGAAAAAAAAAAATTTACTTGTTTGAGTGAGTACAGTGTGTATACTTACTGCTATTTAGTCAAAGTTTCGTATAACCACGATACCTCGACCTGCGGTAGCTGCACGGCGGTGGGCGTCTCTCCAGTTCTCTACCCAATCTGCATAAACCTCGCCGTACAAAGTTTCTTATCGAAAATTTCACAGAATCAACCACATACTTTCAAAGCTCCCTTCCAAAACGCAAACTTGAAGCGATCGAACTTACAAAAGTAACGAGGTTGGTCGGTCGGCGGCGGCGGGTCGGCGAATATATACGTTAAGGTTGTAGTCGAAACGCGTTAAAACAGTGTTCCGACTTGACGAACAATCTCGTCCAACAAACTTCATCCTGCAACGCTCCTTCTCCGATACCGCCATCCTGTGTCAATAACATTTATACAGCATACAAAGTTTCCCAACTTTTATGTAGTGTAACCCCCTATTGTTCTTATATTTTCATCCACCCCCCCCCTCCCCAATAAATATATTATAATTTTATATATTTTTTAGACAATATACGAGATATTATAAATAAAGAGTTAATTAAATAAAGTTACACAAAAAAATAAACATTTTAAGTACATACCTATAGAAAGTTACATAATAATTATTAAAAGTAATAGGCATATATATATATATATTTTAAACACGGAATTACGTACAATAAAACTAAAGTACAGAAAATATTATTATATAACTTTATGTTATGAAAAAAAATTTACGACTCACTTATAGTTAAAATGTAAGCATGATATTATAGGCATACCTCTTTGAAAAACCACGAGTCACAATACGGTTCTACATCAAATAGCAATATTGTTCTCATAATATCTTCAACCCAACTTTATTAGTTTGCTGTTTTAACCTTTCCTTGTAATAATATGGTGCAATTGCACCATATAATGACATGTGACATTATTATAAAGTTTTTTTAAAAAAAAAGTTAAATTTCATCTTTCGTTCTTTGTATGTTAGTTATATGTTTAAGACTCAAGTATTGTATATCCTGAATTCCAAGTAATCCAAAGTACGCTAAAAAATATTCAATATTAACGGATTCCTTAAATACATTTCGTTTTAAAAATGAGTTTTAAAAACTTGATAATTTATTATTATTTCAGCCGATTTTTTACCTAGGTATATTTTGATAAAAAAAAAAATTAAAATCTGAGTTTTATATCGTATGTACACTAAATTTAATGTTATTAAATTTAAATTGATTACTTTAGCTAAATATAATATTTTACTTACCTACATTTGTTTTATTTAACATCTTAGTCGGCCATTTGTTTAATTCATAGGTACCCACCTAATAAGAACAATTTTAATGAATATTTTTTATACATTTACAATATAATTTTGATATTAATATTTAAAATAAAGATTTATGTTTTTAATGCACTATTAAAAAAGTTATTTTTCTAAACAATTAAAAAAATTAAGTTCAATATAATACATTAATATTTAAAACTTAAAAAATAAGGACCATTTATTTTAATTTTATTTTGGTGTTGTCAAATTACTTGTAGAATTATTTGTACAAAAATCAAAACTTGACATCTACAAAATAATTTGTTTTTAATTTTAACAAATACGTAATTCAAAAACAATGTAGTATACAATAATAAGTAGTAAAATAATAAGTAAATAAATGTAGTAGCTGTTTAACACTGAAAATGAAAACATTGTTTTCGAAATATGTTTTTGTTAAAATAAAATAAATCATTTTGTGGAAATTGGGTTTTTATTTGTATATAAATAAGGACCACCCCACTGTAATATTTTTTAATTGTACTTCAGCATAATATTCTATTATAACAATTTATAAATATGCTTATTTTAATATAACATATAATAATATATTTGATTATCTTAATTTTAATTTAATAATATATATGATAAATAATAATTGAAAAATATTGAATCTTTTATTATTTTTATTATCTTATGAAAAAGTCATTGTGGTTATTATTTTTAATTTAATTTTATAACGCTACACAATTATGTTTATTTTATATTTTATTTACTTCTTGAATATTAAAACTTTAATTTTGAATGCAAGGTAATCGTATAATAATATCATTTACATCAATTCAAAAAAGATACAAAGAAATACTTAAAAGATCATTAATGACCATATTTTGTCGAAATTCAAAAATCTTTCCATATAACAAATAAATTATTGCAATAAATTGACGTCACGTTGTTCTTAAAGCCTATACATAATAATATAATATTGTTGCAGTATCTATGTAATATGTCGTTGTATCGCGACTGTTTCCTCCGGTTCGGACTCGATTTCAACGCCGCGTCGGTGGTTTTTGCTCGATTTAATTACATTCTAATCCTCAAAGACATTACGTGCTACGTAGAATATTATCTACCGTGCGTAGCAGCAGGGATATAATTAGGCTCTTGGTCCTCATCCCTTCGTGAGTGAGTGGGGACTTAGATAGATAAGCGTATGGATACCTTATATAAACTATATGTATACATGTGGTACAATATCGTTATATGGAAAAGTAATCCACAATACGGGGTAGCGACCAAAATCGCATCCTTATCACGAGGGCCGAAAACCGTCCGAGGGATTGCCGACCAACCGCATTCGGTTTCCGTTCACGCCTACCCTCCATATAACGGGCCGAGTCGGGTCGGTCGGATAGCGACGGACGGTCGGTCGGCGGTCGGGCCCGCGCGTATGCTCTCCTCGGGGGAAGCATAAATCATCGGCGACCGGTCGGGTAAAACTTTTCCCGCCCGGTTTAGATCTCTCCCGCTGAACGAGATTGTTTTTGAAGTTTTAATCACGATTCGCGTAGTGCGTGCTTATACGTTATAGGTATGTTCTATATAGATACAGAATCCACTGAAATTTTCCCCCGAGACCCTAGATTTATAAACTTAATAATATTATTATTACACTGAGCAACCCTGGTCATTTTTTTCCAGCTTTGTCGGCCTATTTATTGAAAATCAGTAAATCCACCATTACGACTATACCCCGTCTGTATTGCATCGTTTAATCTTATGTTATAAATATTTTATCAGACTAATAAACATATTCCGCGCTCGTTTACATATTTCCATTGCAGGTAAATCGAGAAACTATAAAAAAAAAGTGTTGTAGACCCACTCAATGTCGAGAACGTATAGAAAACAATGATGATATAATGTACATAGTAGGTACATTAACTAGGTATTAATTTATCAACTTTATTTTATTTATATTAATTTTATTAAATTATTATACAAATATGATAAAATTATAATATATCTTGAATTAATTTTATAGCATAGAAAATAATCATATACACATTTTTGTTTTTGTAATCGAATTTGAATTGATTGATCACTTTAATAATTTATAGGTACCTACCTATGCAACAGAATAAAAAATTCATAAAATATATTCACTTAAATTCACGTGAAAATGAAAACATTTTGAAGAAACTCTCACAGAAATTGTATCATAATTTTTGACTCGGGTGATTCAAAGTTGTACACGGAAATAAACTTTCGAATTTTGGCAACACTCCTAATGAATAACAACAAAAGTTGGGTGCTCGTTTTCAAAAAGTAAAAATACAACTTTGAAATAATATTGCCGGACATAACCATTTAAATAATTGGGCTTAAAAATCTTCACTGGGAGAGATCTTTCCACAAGATAGCTCTTAAATATACTTACTCGTAAATTACAATATCAAAAATAAAAATATATTTACTATAAATAATAATTAACATTAGTACATTACACATAGTGCTTCATTATATACAATTAATTTATTAAAATACAAATTTGTGTTTAATTAAATAGTACCTACGCATCCAGTACCCACTGAATACAGCTATATATAGCAACTAATTAATATATATTACTACTTCTGATTCCCGCCCATCCAACTAGATTAAATTTATCCTCTTATACTCCCAGAGTCACTTAAAAAAATATATTGTGTAATAACAATCCCGTAACGTAACCTGTAGTATAGTTCATTATTACTCAATACTACTAATTATATACACTATACGTATGTTAAACATTATTTTCAATTAATTATTAGGATGTATAATATTTAATATTATGTATTTGTACATTTACTCCTATTTATTTTATGGTGGGTATGTATGACTATGTACCCTCAGGTCTCATCTGTGGGTCAAATCGACCGATGTGTTTAATTTTTTTATTTATCACATATCATTATAATAATACAAATACAAATTGTATAGTATAGGTGTATTATAATATCATCTGCGCGCATTGTCACATACACCTGTATCATGGTTTGACCCTTTAGGGATGCTGATGAGTTCATGATCTCTCAGTCAAAATGGGGTGTTGACTGGACCGGTTATCTACAAGGGTACGTAGAATACAGTGTACAAGTGTCTATATAGATGAGGTATTAATATTATTATTAGTATTGTTATATTACAGCTACAGGGTGATTGTTATAATCTAACTTTTAAAATGTTATTCTTCTACAATAGTAAAATAAATGGATCTAAATATTTTTTAAACATTTTCATTGAAATAGATAAGTAGGTGGGTAATAATAAAAATTAAAATAAAGCATTGTTCTGGTGTAAAAAGGCATTTACTATTTAGATGGTAGGAACCTGTAGGAACAGGATAACCATCTTGTTTTATATGGTTAATATAAATAGGTGCAAATGTTACTATACAATACTATAATCACTAAAATGAAGCTTACGGTAACGATAATATCACTGCAAAGGCCAGCCAAACATCAAGTAATTCCAACATATTTCACCACATTATAAAGATAAATACGTCCTGAAAATCATAATATCAAATAGGAATGAAGGCTTCTGGACAAAAGAAACGACCGGAGTATGTGTGATCTGTAGTCGGATGTCGGATTTCAAACTGTATATGTCACCAAATTTAAGGCAAACCGAATTTCCATAACAAAAAAATTGCTATTAGCAATTCCACTCATTTTACTACAATGCGTATGGAATAACAGCTATATATTTGGGACAACATATTATATTATTCACGTTCCTATCATAAATAAAATTTTTTACAGTATAGAATATATTTTGTAAAAAATGTTCAATACAAATTCGTATGGTATTATACTTGAATGTATTATACATTGGAGATATTCGTTCTCCTCCGCTATATAATATCTTAAGTACCTACTATACCTATATAATAGAATATGGAATACATATAATATGCTCGGGCGCCTGCTTTTAATCAAGTCCTCCAGGCCCGGACGTTGATACGTCAGCAGCTCGTTTACCCGACGCAAATCAATTATTTCGCATCGGATGTTCCGGTATTAAAAGTTGATTCCCCTTTACACACCGGTATCTTCGCTCGACCGCATGCCATCGTTTGCCTTTAATATTTGTGACAAGGTGTACCAGTGCATATTATAATAATAACAACACAAACATATTATAATATATATATGTGTGTGTGTGTGTGTGTGTGTGTGTGTGTGTGTGTATAGATAAATAATATATATTGTTATCACGTTATACTCTGAAGTCGGACTTTCGAAGGGCGTCGTATATTCAATACGATGGTATATCCATAAGTATAATGTCGAAACTTATTCCCTCGCAGCTCGTTATTTCCCATAATATACTTTGTTGCACACGATATTCACGCTCGAAAAGTCACCCGTGGCTACCTTGTGCTTCTGAAAATAAAAAAGATTTAAAAATGTACCTTAGGTTACATTATTGTGCACGGTATTATAATATAATATGTAAGTAACTGTACATATGCGCCCACTAAGAAAGAAACGTTCGCATAATATAAGTATATTAACGTATTTCCTGGATGTCGCGTATTATATATATATATATCATTATAATAATATTGCTTTTCGAATAATTCGTACGATCTTATTTGAGAGTATAATAGTAACGAATTTTTATAATATACGAGTATATATGCGTCCATGAAGTTTTCCCGTATCCATTGTCGTATCGACTCCAAACCTGCTTTAATATTTCGCAACTGTATTTGAAACCAAGTTTTAGTATTTGAGACTTTAAATCAATCCGGATTTTTTCAATGAATTAAATATATAAATACTATATACTCATCCCAATTGAATATTTAAAACAATAGCTATATAATGTTCCAGATGGTTCATTAACAATTATAATTGTTATTAACAGTCCTTAAAATACTCACTATTCCAGTAGTCATGTTGCAGAGTGTAAACGTTTGAACGATTTCACAGTAAACGACAAAACCGTATTAATCTACGTATCTCCTCCTGTCTAACTTTTTATACATTTCTCAATATTATCCATCGAGTCTTAAAAAAAATAAAAATAAAATACTCATTGATATTTTACATATACAACTAAAGTATATCTCTATAACTATTCTGAATTCAGAAAACAATATTATGGGCTAAACCTAAGTAAAATCTGGTTTTGTAAATGAACATTTACTTTTTTTTATTGTTGTTTGTAATCACGACTAAGAAGGCATTACATTTTATTTGTGGGTCGTCTTTCTCCTCTCCATAAATTTGCTTAAATTGTTTTATAGTAATATAAATTTAAGAAATGTCAAATGCATCTTCGTATTTAAAATATTAATAGACGATGACTATAGTAGCTGTAATAAACAAAATATTCTATTATATTGTGATAAATTATGTAAATTATATAGTTTTAAATATTATCTATACCTATATTTATCTATATTTAAAAATATGGTATGTATAATAAGTTTTATCTAATTATATAATATAATTTATAATTATCTCCAAAAAATGCGATTGAATCGATGTAGTAGTCAACCTATTTGAAAGAATTCATTGGAAAATTTAATATGAAATATATATTATAATTTTTAGTACTTAATAAAATATATTTTATTGAACATTTTTACTAAAAACTATTACGGGGTACTTCCTGAATTAGGTGAAACCTTAACTATTCAATATTCATATTATGCTCTCTAAAATATGTGTGTGTTTTAAAAAATATATATTTGAAAGTTTTAAACCTCGGACTATTTTATTAATATTATTAATTAGGTTGTATTATAAAACTCTTTGTTTATTAATAATTAAAACAGCTACGTTATTTCTCGCAATTTTGTGATCATTACATAATGCTGCTATCATACACAGATTAATTTTTGACTCGATTTAATCAATATATATAAAATAACTCATATTTGTGCGATTTTTTTCAAAAGTTCGACCATATCCAACGCCAACAATCCTTTTCGTAGAATCAAACTCTTTTCGTACTCAGCTCACAAGAATACAATATAAATCAATACACGTTTATTTGTAAAATTAAAAATTATTTACAAAACCATATAATTATTATAGTGGTCGAAAATTCGATAACAGCCAATATTTCCAATGTCGTATTGAAATGAAATGATCATAAAATATTTATAATATACCAGTGGAGTTTACAATTACCTTAAGATACAGTATTTATTTTCTACAACACCGCGATTTTATTGTAGTCGAATTTTGTGACTCGGCTATAATATCGCAGCACAGAGAATTTAATACCAATTTTCGGTATACGAGTTAAAGTGTATACCACTGTAAATTATTATTGAAAAAAAAAATTTCCGGCGTTCGACCGGTTTATACTTCGCAAAGAGCGAAATATACAAACAATATACACATTATACATATAATATTTTATATTCTGTAGTACTACCTATACGCTTATAGGCATGTATATTATACACGAAATGATTTCCACGACGACGTGCACCGATTGCATTTCGTTCGTTTACGAATGACGGGGTGATACCTAATCGAGTTCCAAATTGAAGTATGCACGTGTAATTCCTCGGTTAATCGTATACCATATTTTTATATATCCACGGTGAAAATAAACCTATATCTCTTGCAAGCTCGATCGTGTGTTATATATTACTGTTAAACTATATATTTTTTTATGTTCAAAATACGGAAATGGAATAAAATGTCGAAGCGAAGGTTTTAGGGTTTTTTTTTATTTTTTTTTTTTGGCGGACGAGGATAAAAAAAAAATTCGAATCGAATCGAAACAAAACGATCGTTTGCCGCGGAGATCGACGTCGGTTATTACGCCGCCGTCGCTTTCAATACGGTCATTCGTATTCCGCGCACGTTATCCGACCGCCCCCGCGACGCTGGAACGAACGGTCTTTGCGCGCGGGTTTCGGATTTAGGGCGACGGTTTATGTATATATATATACACTATATGTGCTCGAGAAATGTTAGTATGTGACAGTTTTGCGAAAACGAAAATGAGCAAAATGATTGATCGCAAACCGATTTCTGTCCAAGTTCGTGTCCACCCTCACATCCAGCTATTTCCACCGTATAGAATTTTCGGTAGCCAAAGAGCTGCGTATTTTCGTAGAGATTTTACCATAAAAAAAAATCAACAATTTAGCGATTCTTCAAATACTTATAACAAATACTATATAATTTCACTGGGATCTTGTTATTTTTACTTCAACATTTAAACATATACATCATATATATGTATTATTTATCATGATTAATAGATAGAACTCATGCTTCGCATTAAAAAGTGTACTTATCATCTACGAACATTTGGTCTATTTATTTTAGTGGTATTAATCATACAATTTAAGGAAACAAATTATGGTAAAGTATATTATTGTATAGTAAGTACAATAATATTATACACGAGTATGTATACCTAATAGAAGTAAAAACTATAAATTCGAAATTTGATTTATAATTTGATGGACTGTTGGTAACATATTATGTAAATTTAGATACCACTTATCTGTAGTTGATCAGATTAGATATTAAGTTTTATATACAAACAGTGCAAGGGAAATGCGAAAAAAAATTTTTTCGGGAGGAAACTTTTTAGTAACTCCAGGGCCCCAGGCAACACTGGTTTTACTGAGAAATATTGTTGTTATTTATTATATTACACAACTACACAGTATATAACGTATATATTATATATGTATAAATATACAAGGTGTTGAAAAATTATGGAATCAAAACTCATATATTTTAGATGTAATACTATTATACTACTTTTTGAACACTATGTAATATGTATATATAATATATATATAATTTCGCATACAGATTAATGGTCACTAAGTAATTCAGCATCATATTTTATTTTAATTATAAGTAATTAGGTAGCAATTAAAACTATCAAATAGCATCATTGTAATACCGATTTTTCACCTCGTTTCCATAAAATCTACCATCTATATCTTCAAGTTCGCCAAGTAACTGTACATTATAATCTACCCTATATATCCCGTATAGACAAGTCTATGAAAAACACATCACGCACAAAGGGCGCGAGCAAAAAAAGTAGACTGCACTATATATATATTATATTAAAAGGTCATCTCCACCTCCTCCTCCTCCTCTATGCATGTAATATACATGGACGGAGGTTAAAGACCCAGCCTTGTTTATACACAAGGTTAGGTTAGTTACGGGGTGGTGGTGCTGGGGGAGAGTCTTTGACGCGAGAGACAGAAATCACGTCGACCGGAATGGCTTTTGCGCGCCGCTCGGCCGAAAGGGTACGGCCAAAGGCCAAAACTTTGTAAAGGCCAGTTACCGCGCACTCCCGTCGATCGACCTCGGCCGACTTCTGCCACTGATATGCACAACGTGAACGGGCTTCCTTCGATCCTCTTCGAAAACACACCCTTTGTCTCTCGAATTAATCACAATATATATGTAGTCCTTTTACCGCCAGACCGATGCCAAAACTATTAAATATTCCGCAGCCGGATCAACAAATCGACACTGTACCCTAATAAGACGACTGGCGCAAACAATGCGCCTTACACGCAGTTAGGCAATTTCGCGTAGTGGTAGATTTTCAACGTTTATGTTTATAGAGTAAATAAATTTAAAATGTAATGCATAAAATTACTTCTTGTGAGTTGTGCATATTTAATTGTTAAGTCATATTAATTTTAAAATATGTATAAATATAAATTCGGATAATATCTTTATCCGTAATTAATTTAACTAAATTCCATTTAAATTATCTATACCTAATGTTGATTTTATGTTTGGTATAAATATGACATGGAAAAATATTAAACGATAAGACTTTCACTTAATTTTAATATACACAAGTACCTACACAACAAAATAAAAAAATTTCAACGTGTATTAAAAATATAAAAATGTATAATTATAATACCGAATTACGAAGAATCCAAAATATATTGTCATCTCATAAATCCACCCACTGATGGATACTTATGTCTATTGTTTTTATATTGATTTTTATTACCAATACTTTTTAGTCATTTGGTGAGTATATACCGAAAATTTAAAGTCATTTTTTATTCAGTAAATTATGTGTAGTGTATTTAATAGTTATTTTTATATTTAATTTTTAGAATGACATTGATCTATAGATTCTATCGTTTTATCAGGTATGATAATAATAGTATAATAACTATTGCTTGACACATAAATATACTTTTGATTGGTCGGTTTACTGGCAAAAATTGTTATCGAGAACAACGCGCTCATCGTAGTAATATTCCGTTACTTTTAAGACCAAACACTAATTATTATTATTCAACACCACGTAATGCACTTTTAATTAATAATTCGTTTAGTGCGTCCCCGGCTCGACGACTGAGGAAATACAATTTTGCCGGGACACCAAAACAACGTGATTTTCACGTAAAGTTTTAGTATTTTTCAATTTACTGCAAATTGTATACACTCTTCGTTATAAATCATCTCATTATACTATTATTTATATTTAAATGTGGAACTAAAAAAATTATATATTTTGTGGGATAAATTTTATACGGGGATATTCATTGATGTTGATATATTCCCAATAAACATTTAAATATTTATTGAACCTTGTACACAATCTTAAAAGTGTAATGTTTAACATTAAATAAACATTAAATTAAGTTTGATCGAATGTTACTAAACCTATATTCACCTTATTTGAAAAATGTTTGTAGGTTCATACAATTTTGCAAGGCAAAGTGCATACAACATTGCATGACAAGGCTTGCCTTGCTGAACCCCTTCCCCCCAAAAATAAACTTGAAATCAACCATGCATTTTTATTTTATTCCCCCCCCCTCTATCTTATTATTGTATTACCTTCCCGGAAAGTGATTTTTTTTTTTTTTTTAATTAAATTTTAACAAAAAATCTTAATTCCAGTGATTGGATTCGAACCTCCAACCACCACTTACTCAACAATTTTTGTACTCACGCATAACCGAACAAGCTACACTCTAATGATATAAACGTAGTTGGAATTATGGTTATATATAAATCCTCCAGTTATGGTATACGATTACAGGCACGGGTGAGGAAGAGAAATTTTGGTCATGACATTCAATTACGATCAGAACAAACTCAGATCGGTGCAGGTGGCAAAATGTGTTGTACACTAAGGTATATGACTAAGGTATTAAAAGTCATTTTTTTGGGTAGTCCAAAATTAAATTTTGAATTGCTCGTAATTCAAGGGGATGTAAATCTAGTACCCCATGGTTTTGTCTACCCCCCCCCCTTTAGCTTAAAGTCCCTGTATATAGATGCCTATTAGGAGGGCAAGGAAGGGACATAGAACCTCTGATGAATACAAAAACAAATTACTTTTAGTGTGTAATATACCGGAATGTACAACACATTTTGATATAAGACCGAGTACGATTCGACTACTATTAAATTCGCAATAACGATTCAAAATTTTCCCTTCCTTCATCGTGCCTATATTATCGTATACTATTCATGGGAAATTAACCCTCAATTTCAAAAGACCACAAGTAGTCGAAAAGTGGACCTATCTTTTCGCGGCTTTAGATACCCTTTCCCTTTTTTTAAACTCAATATCCATAGGTGCCTATGAGCCATGAGGGATTGGGGAGGGACATATCCTTCTGGAGAATAACTTTATAATAGATTATTACTATAACTGATAGTTTATAACATGAAAATATTATAATTTATTTATGTGGTTCCCTCAGAAATATGAACAAAATAATAATATTGAATTAAACAATATTTTTTAATGGTTACGTTGAGCATTAATTTTTAAACATTTAATATTTAAATATTCAATGAAATGTTATTCTACACTAAACTCTAAACATTAATTATTTTACATTCATTTAATGTTCATTAAACGTTTATTATTAAACATTCAACCATTAACGTTACATCAAATGTTTATTATTAAATATTTAACAATTAATTTTACATCAAATGTTTATTAAATTATAATGCGCGTTTTTCTTATTTTATTTCACCAGTGCAGTACTGCAAACGGAACATACGAATAACACTAATAATTACTATTGCGCGTGTAGGTATAATTTATGGTGCCCCGGGGTGATTTATCGATATCGTTCGATTCGGCAGAGGCGAAGAATGTGTGTTTCTGTGCGAAGGAGAGATGGACGGCGAGGAAAAAAGGCTCTCGCCGGATGAAATCGTAGTAAAGTTCACATTAGAGGTGTGCTTTTAAGGGCACACGCTGTTCTTTTGATATAACCCTTCGTCTTTTTGCACACTGACGTACACACACGCGTGTAATTTCATACACATATACTCACATTTACACGTACATATTGGTACACACACACACGTATATTATACGCTGCAAAGGCGCGTATATGTATGTCCGTACACACCGAGCGGCGGCGGCGGACAGAAGAATAGCCGTAGCGGTTGCGTTTGACAGTTTGCAAATGTCTGCGGGCGCCATTACCACCACCGCCGCCGCCGCCGTCGAATAGGAATCGGCACTTCCAAAAGTTGGGCTTTTTTTTTCTACCGCTCACATTTATACGTATTTTTCTCTCTACCACAGTCCGTTGGCGTCATATGTGCGCGCCGGTATACGCGTATAATATAATATATAATATATATATATATATAGGCGAACCAACCGAGTTCCGTAGAAATGACACTGGAATTGATAGCTTTTCACCGGTATATGGTACCCCAGGGTGTTGTGCGTATTTCTCGCGATATGGGAATGGTGATGGTTATGTGGTGTCGCGGCGAAGGGTTTTCGGAATAAGAAGAAGAAAGAGGAAAAAAAAACCCGCCACTATAGCCACCGCCGCCGAGGACGAACACACAGCTATACTATACGCCGCTGCGGCCTATCATTTATTTCGCCCCCCCTCCCACCAGAGAAGAAAAGCAGTCGGCACCCCCTCTCTCGGCCACACACTCTCGCGTTAAACACAGATCAGTATTCGTGTGTACGTGTCATGTTTGTACATATGTTTGTGTGTGTGTGTGTGTGCGCGCGCGCCTTGTATCGGCTATACACGACAACCTATTCCCCCCACCCACCCACCCTTCCGACAACGGTTTTAACCCCTACATACAACACGTACGAGTATTTACGCATTTTATATATAGTACCTATACGGCCTAGATGTGTTTATGTAAACGACCTATTTATATTTCGCGTTTTACCATTTTATTTTATTTTTTTTTTTTTTTGAGGGGGGATTGAGCATAAATTATTCAAATATGACGTTAAACATATTTACATTTATTTTATAATTCATAATATCAGTGTCCAAAAATTTTGGGTAGGTTCCAATCAATGTTTCATATAATATTATAATATTAATAAACTATATTATTGTAAACATGCATTTTTACTAATATTAATTTTCAGTCATTAAAATTGTGTATGACATTCCTATAGTAATACCAACTTTTAGTAATATGCAATATAAAAAAATATTAACAGTATATAACTTGCAATATTTTGGAAATTCACAGTGGCATAACATTTCCTTCAGGACCTCTTTTAGGATTTTTGTGTATAAACTATTAATTTGAATATTTTTGTATAAAACAGCTATATATATATATATACTGTAATAGTTTATAAACTTATAATTTACCGGTTCAAACTCATATTATTACGAGATAATAAAGTTATTATGAATTATGATCAACATTGGGGTTTCCCGTTAATCATCATTACACCACATATATGTAAATACAATTTTTACTTCTCACTTTTTATACTTTTGATGATGCATTGAACATTGTTAATTTTCATTTAATCTTATGAAATTGAATTTTTCGACTAGCAGACTTGATATCCTGATCCAAATTCTATGTTATTTATATTTTGCTAAAAAATAATCACAGTTTAGTGGTAATTTGGAGAGGTAATTTTTCGATTTTTTGATAAACGCATAGGAAAAATTTATTGAAATGGCAAAAAACCGGTTAAAATGTTTAATCACAAATCGGTCCACATAATTCCAATAATAAAATTAGTTCTAGAATCTAAAAATTTGCACGTATATATATACACATATATATATATATAAACTTTCCTCTAATGTTGAAAATAACACGTTAAAAAGTTTAAATATTTTAAACGATTAAAAGATAATTAGTATTGTTTTAAACTTTTTTTATGATGTTTTTTTAATGCTTTAATTATTATTTTTTATATTGAATATTTTTTAAAAATAAAATTTGAATTAATAGGGTCTAATAGATGTATTTACTATGTATTACCTATTTATAATGACTTTATATATGTGGATTGAGATTTGGTGATCATTATTATTATTAAATATTATGAATATTGAACATTACAATTTAAAGTACATTTATAAATTAAAAATTAAAAGTTTAACAAATGAATATTTAAATATTATATTTTATAAATTTCATTATTCTGTAGTTTTTTTTATAATTTATAAATAAGTAGTATTTCTGTCAGTAATTTACCCGTTTATCAGATATACTTAAATATTCTTCATTTACCAATAAATATTTAAAAAAATTATAAAAACCACATTCTACAGTCCGGGTTTTTAGGTTTCTATATATAAGTTTAGAAACCATATATCTTCATTGTGTCCATCTAGCTGTCCGTAGTTACTAGTACAAAATTACGATAGTTGATTTCATTATCAGGACGATAGTATTATTTGTTTTATATTGTTTTTAGATTATTGTTTAAATTACGTTTAGAAACCAGGAATTCCTAATTTATTTATTTAATAGCACGTTTGCAGAGTGAGCTTTCCTAAATTGTTTATATTATTTTAATAGAAAAAATAAATAACTCATTAGTAGAAAAATATTTATTCAATGTTAAGAAAATAATTTTATTGCTCATATGCAATCTGTTACAATATCTACCTCGTACCTGACCTAGTATCCCAAAATTTATAATTTTATATACATCCTTTGTTTTATTGAATTAAATAGGTAGGTAATTTCAAATTATATTTTTTATATAAACAACATAATATAAAGTAATTGTAAAATAATTAACTAACATTTAAAGAATCAACTAACAAAATAAATCTGTATATTGATATGCCTTTTATGGATAATGCAATATACAAAATAATTATTATCTTATGTAATACACAATATTTAATATAAATATAGTTAAAAGATAAAACCCTTGTTAAAACTGTTAAATATTTTTAGTTTTATTAAATTGTAGTAAATTTATATAGTGAAAATAAAAATTTTATTTTTAAAAGACTAACTGCAACATTGCAATAATACATTACCAAAAAAGTCTTTACTGATAAAATGTTTTTATTTAAATTGTCAAATAATAATAAAAATTACATGAAAATTTGTTTTAATTAAGCCTGTTTATAGTGCACATATACCTATAAATTAGCTTATAGCTATTATTGCTTGTAGTAACAATAAAATAATGTAATAGATGCTAATAAACGATTTTTTTTATGTATTATAAAACTGATAAATGTTATAAATATTTTAACTTTTTTTTCAGTATTTAATCGCGATCCTTTGCATTAGCTATATTTATTTATACTATGGCTCATAGTACGTATTAATCTTGATTTTGACTTATCTATACTTATATTAATATATGATATGGTTTTACATCACGAGCTAATCATAATAGTCCGTCGAGAAAATCTAATACTCATCGTAAACAATCTCAAACTTTCTAGGAGTTAAACAACAACACGAGTTATAATACGTTACACTCGAAAACTTCTTAGTGTACTTAGGGTACCTATGTACCTACCTATATCCTTTTAAACAGAACTACAATATTATTCCTTATCTTAACATTCTCTACTCGCATTAATACGTACCGATATTAACAAATAGTTTACTTGGCAATTAATAAACTTTATTATTAAACAGAACAACACGTTTACGAGACTGTTATTAGAAATCATAATTATTCGAGCAGAAATCCGTTTAGTGATTTCAAAGTCCACGTATGCTTTTATAACAATCAAATATGTGCTAAAATTAAAATTCGATTGCAGAACAGTAGGTATCACAGTAATTACATACAGTAGCGTACTGCGTATAATTAAGAATGTTTCTTGAGGTGTGGTATATAATTAACCATTATGTATTAAAATGTCAAGTTTTAACACCCACAGCTAAAATAAAATAAATCTAAAACTCTAATGCATCTTGAAATTTAAACAAGTAAAGGTTTAAAATAAAAATCACCATAAGCCCAATTACTTTCTCCCTTCATTTAGAAACTTAAATTGCATAGGTATATTGAGAACCGATATCTCCTCATCATCCATTGAATAATTACTACGTAGCACCTTGAAAACACCATATTAACATATTGTAACATTATATCTTAGCATATATAATATATATAGTATATACGGTATACCATATTATAGTTTTAAAAAAAATAAATAAATAAATAAATAACAATAAGCTGTTTAAAAAATATCCAGACAGTATTTTCTATAAATAAACTAATCATTTTATTAAACTAAAATTAAATATAAATAATGTATGTATAATAAATAAAATAAACTTGAAATTCATATTGATCCTCTATCATATATACAGCGTTTAAAATAAAGGGTAAGATACGTAAAAACTAAATATTACAAAATCCATGTTTACTCCAACACGATTTTCATCCCTGCAATTGTTATTATTAATACTTAATTTTTAATGATAAGTGTTAATCACCATGACTATTATGCTTCATCGCATTCCTATATTATAACACATAAAGTTAAAATCTTAGGTAAATTGAAATTAAATGATGAAAATGAAGATGGAAATGTGTACCTATACATTTGCAAAAAAAAAAAGATTCCCCGTTACTTTAAACACATGCAGCAAATAAAATAATAAGTTTATATTTATAGGAATGTTTATCTGAGAACTTCATGGATAGCCCGAAAATAATATATTTTTTAAATATTATGTAGGTATGTATAAATAAAACATACCTACATTAATAAGGATCGGTTACAAAGAGGAAAATTTAAAATACATCAAGAATCCATTTCATTAAAGGACAACATATCTTGAAAATTCTATGTTTTTTTTAATAAACGAAAAGATAGTAAGAGACTGGTTACAATTGTAAAATTGTTCACATAATGATGAATAACTAACAAGATGTAATAGACGTTGTACTTTTAATTATTAGACTTTAACTATCACAGGTTGTTTAAGGTTGTTTAATAAAATTTGATTAAAAAAAAAAAAGTTACATAGATACAGGGAAAATTGTAACAATGCTGGGAACGAATATAACATATATTTTTCCACTTAAAATAGCATAATATATAAATAAATATAGAATTAAAAATTAAATTTTGAACATAACATGACATAAATAAAATAAATAAACCTTATTAAATTAAAAACAACTTACAGATAAAAGTAGGAACTACTTGACTTTTAAATATTTTAATTAAATTTATCTTAAAAAAATTTAACTGTTGAAACTAGGATTTATTACCTATTTATAATTATTAAAATATCTACTAATTAAATAATAAATCAACATAAATAAAAATTATTAACATACCTTTAACAGTGACATAGATAAAAAAAAATAGTAAGTAAACAACTTGCAAATAAAATTAGGAGTTACTTGACTTTTTTTGAATAAGACCTTACTTAATAGTTTCAGACTTAAATGTTATTATAAATAATTACATACTCGCATTATCACATAATGTTAAAGATTTTCATTCATGTATAAATGTAGATTGATGTTTGTTAACAAACCTAATGAAATATTGAAAAATAATTTAATATTACAATTGTCCCCATTCAATATTTTTTTAATAACTTAAATATTAAGAAAAATAATTACTAGCTAGTATATTTTGAACAACATATACTGAAATTACACAAGTTAATAAGTAAATTTGCATAAAGAGAATAAACAACAATAAAATGCAAGACTTACAAAAAATCTTATCATTTTATTCACTATCGGCTATGAAAAACATAAATTATTTTTTTTTAGCGGTAATTATGTTATCAACGTTTTGATGAGAAAATATTGATCATCACACAGTGTCGCCAATTGGTGTATTTTTTCAAATTTTTATACTTGTCATGGAGGTAAATATTGATGGTGTTACAATCGTCCCGCGCTACAAATATAGCCAGTCCACCCCACTTAAAAAAAAAAAGGGGGTGGAAAATATGATGATAATATGAAACGATAGGTATGCGATTTAATACATCAAACACAATATTGTATTATCGTTTAGTCGAATTTCTCAAAAAATGTCCGAAATTTAATAAATCTCTTTTTTCCAAAATCAAAATTCCTACTCGGTGCTGCTGGCATGCGTTTGCGCGTCTCGTAGGTACCTCAAAATAAATACATTTTGCCTGGCGATCGCACGGAATTCCCAGGTCCATATTTATGCACGATAATGGATTATTATTATAAAATCAATAGAGATCGAGTAAAAAATAACCAGCTATATACTTATGTTATAACGTGACGTATTATAGAATACGACAAAAAAAAAAAAAAAAAAGTGGTATAGGTATTGCTCGGGTAATATGCACACGAGGCGGACAACGCGGAGCATATTATTATAATATAACGTATAGTATAACGAATAGCTCGGTATTTTCTTTTTCATTTTTTTTTTTTTTTTCTTTTTATTCCGCACCCTTTGCACAGAAATACACTATTACTATACAACTAATACTGTACTCCCTCATCGTACGGTTATACGACCCATGTCCCTATATTATCCGTGTATATATAATACGACGTTCCGTGTTAGTGTACACATCATATTATTATACGTACTATTTGCTCTGTTGCCGTATATCCGTATACGTATGCAACCCATTGTACGCGCGTGTACGGCGGCGGGACGCGCTATATTATTATACGCTGCGTCATGACGTTTCGGCGGGGAGGCGGGCCAGGGACGTGTTGCCGAAAGAAGGACGGATAGAGAGCAGCGCAAAGGGATCGGGCGGGATGAATATAAGGGGAAAAAATCGAAAGAAGAAATATACATAGCGTACACAATATACGGTGACGGTGGCCGCGGAGGGACGAGGAAACCCGAAGGAAAATAGCTACATTTATTTCGCGTATGTATATATTATATATATATATATATATATACATGTACGTGTTATACGCGTGTGCGGAGCACTAATATGTATATATTTCGACCCTTCGTCCTGCGGGCGGCGGAGAGTGGTCTCTCTATATCTTTCCGAGATTTGAAATATGAGCTCCTCGGGAAAACTGGGCATTCAGACGGTCGACCAGCTGGTTGTCCCCCCCCCCCCACACATGCACGCATTTCACGGTTCGCGGGCTACCATCCGAGCACACTCCCCCGTACGCGGGCATTTACCTGTCCTAAGATCGCACGTTCTTCGAAAAGAAAAAAGATTTTACTTTTTTTTTCTTTTTTTTTTTTTTTAAATGCCACTATTTGACTGCACAGGGATTTTTTTCACACTACTGTGTGCACGCATCAGATACTCGATAAAAGCCAATATCGTGCCACTTACACCTAGCCCCCAGAGTACAGGTATTTATATTATGTATATATATATATATATATATATATTATATTATATAGAAATGGCTTTTATCTACACCGAAAGATCCCTCGGCTATTGCGTTTTATTCATATAGGTATATACGAGAATATTGCAGTGCGATAATAAGGGCGATATGATGTGTCGAGAATAAATTTCACCTTTTCCCGTAGATATCCTCAAAATCGAAGGCATCAGTGCAATAACAAGACCGCTCCACATTTTTCCGAAAACCATTTTATAATATTTTATTAAAAAATAGGCCGACATCTCTGTGTAACAACCAGATAGCTTCAATTATTAGACCGTTCAATACAATACAAAAACAGCTATCTAATTGTTTGTATGCCGTGCAAGAACCCGACAGCTCCAGAGCTGTCATGTTTTTGAGCTAAACGTTGTCGCACGTTTCGTGTTGCTACACTGCAGCAACTACGCAACTCCTACATAACAACATTTCATATCAACTAACATTTCATACAAGCATATAATATATTCATTTAACTTGCTAAATGATACAAAAAGAGCAGCCTAAGCAGTGGAACACGTATCCGATAAAGTAGGATTAAAAATCAATACGGAAAAAACCAAGATAATGAAATTACTAGAAAATGAAGAGCACCCTGATGATTAGAATGAAGACGTAGTCTTTGAGAAGTTTAATGAGTTCCAGTATCTAGTATCCATGCTGAGTATCAAGAGAGATTGCAATACGAATAGCAAAGGCAGAAAGGGCTTCATTTGCACTTAGTAAGTTTCTGAAATCAAAATGTTTCTCAAAGAAAATATATATACGCCTACAATAAGACCCACGTTCACCTATGGATGCGAAATCTGGACGACCACTAGTATCACTGTAAGGAGACTTTTGAGTAATTTGAGAATAAAATATGGAGAAAAATTTGTCGCCTATCTATGATAGCAGAACATACGCGTGGAGAAAAATATTTAATCGGGAATTACAAGAAGAGCTGGAATTGACACTAGTCAGAAGCTTTATAAGTGGTCAACGAATTTCATGGCGTGGTCAAGTAATGCGTAAAAACGAAGAAGATATGGTTAGAGCGGTACTAGAATGGGAAAAGACCTCGCGGGCGGCCTAGAAAAAGATGGTTGGATACAGTTGAAGAAAATCTCAAGAAAATAGAAGTATGAGAATGGAGGACGATAGTTAAAAACAGATAAGAGTAGAGGAGGATCGGGATGGCGGCGAAAACTCTTAAAGAGTAATAAATGCCAGAAGAAGAAGATAATATGTTCTAATAATTATTATGTTTTTAGTTGTTGTTTTTCATGGTTCAAATATTTGTTTGTTAAATAAAATGTGCTAATATAAATCCCGAATGTGCCTCCCCTAATATGTTTTTAAAAATTGAGCAGTCTTATTATCGAAATTCAATAATTATTGCAGTATAAAATGGACTTAAATAGTTTAATGTTTATTACATCAGTATAATTGTTGCATTTTTTTTTTCATTATAATATATTAAAATTTTTATATATATGAGACTGCTATTATAATATCTGCATCATAATAACGATATAATTATGCTCATGCCTTGAAATAAATAAATATCTTATATCACTTCACTTCCAAGTTTCATTATATAAACTCTCTAGCCCTGCTTCTCATCATAGTTTATCTTAAACAATAAAATTATCATTTCTACAGCAATACAATTACCATCTTATCGTATCTCATTAAATCTCAATGTCAACACAACATTCTGTTTTAATTAACAATAATACTGTACTGCAATTGAATTTTACCTAAAATCGCAAATTATTATACACATCAGATGGTGATGCACTCCGACCGAGATTGAACAAAGGATTTTTAAATATTATGTTTTGATTGGACTGTCCTCCATGCAGACAAATACAACCAATAATAATATAAAAATGCTATATATATTTGTACGTTATTTACCTATAATACCCAAAATTAAAAATTAAAATAATAAAATAAATAATCTTTTTCTTTCTATCATACTGCTATGAAGTACGTATATAAAATAATTTATACATATTGTTAAGTAATAATGTAACCTAATATTAATATCTGTATAGTTATTTTGTATTCTGTCAAGTAATAATTATTTACTCAAAAAGCTCTTAATTTATTATTGTAAAGGAGATACTACTTGGAGATTATACTTTAGAAGAAGTCAATCATATGGTGCTCCTTTAACAGTTCCGTAAACGTACAAACGGATTAAAAATTTACAGCAGTATGATCGTATATAAAGAAGAAAAGAATCATTTGCCTAGGGCAAAGGGTGCTATAGCCCATCACCCCTTCCATTGACCGTGTATTTTATAGCTATATATGCTAAATTGATTGCAGTTATTTAGTGATAGTTGTAGTTTTGTTAATAACAATTATTATAAAATGGATGATCACGATCATTGCAATGTAATAAAAAAGAAGAGTTCAAAAAATATAAAGTTTCATCAAAATACTCCTAGAAGATTGCAGTTAGCAGTTTGGGGATCCTAATTGTTAAAATAAAATATATATTATAAAAATAACAATGTTTTGTATATATAATACAAAATTAATATACACATATATTATTAAAAATATATAAAGAGAAAATATGTTTAGAGTATTCACAAAATGTTTGTAAAGATTAAAAATAATTTCGTCTATAAATCATCAACAAGTTAACCTACATTATTACCTACCAAAAGTACACTACACATACGATTTTCAAGGGGTTCTTTATAGGCAATTTTTATGAACATTTAAGAAGAATAAAAATTTTATCATTTAAAAATATTTAAGTACATTTTAAAAGTAATTAAAAATAGATATATATTAGTACCATTTTTTATTGTTGTGTGATCACGATATTTTTTAACAAAATTGTTTTACGAGAAAACATTGTTCTCGGGCTGTAGTTGTAATTAAAAACCAAATTTTGACACAATATTTTAGACAAAATTATCTGTTTTCTACTTACATCTCTTTTTCGATATCATAAGTATACCTTATATTATGCCATCTGTAAAAATCTCCCAAAAAGGGAATCTTTTTTTTAAGATTTTATGTTTTCTTTTAAAAGATGATAATAGAACACAGATTATTTTATCAACAATATTGTGTCAAAATTTAGTTTTTTAATTACAACTACAGCCCAAGAACAATTTTTTCTCGCAAGGCAGTTTTTTAAGATAAAATAATGCATGTGTGGTGTCCTCTTAATAGTATCAGGTTGTTACCTGATGGCTGATGATAACTTATAGTCGAGTTATTACCTTTATAAACATTTTACGAATACACTAGACATATTTTCTTTTTATATATTATTTATAATATTAATTTTGTATTATATAATATTATACTCGTATATATTTATATGTATATATTTCTTCTTCTTTCTATAAAATTTTTTACATATCATATCATATAACCCCGAAATTTTACCTCCCCCCCACCAATATTTTTATATCAATCTAATCCGTATAATGCCGGGTAATTCAGCTAGTATGTATATATATATTTTTTAAATATATTCCTAATATTCATAATAGTTATTATATTTTGTATTGTATAATTTCTAACATTAAACCAATATACTTTTTGAAACTTTTAAGTATATTTTATATTATCTAAATAAGTAATATGTGATCTTAGCCCCCCCTCACATACGAAATTCTTGACTACGCCTCTGATTTTCCATGTATATGGTATACAAAATATGTATATATACCTACATAGGTACCTACCCTTATGTTATCTCTTATTACTTAAGTCAATGATAAAGCATCTTAATAGGAAAATATTATCTTGAATACCTACTCATATAACTATAATTGTTATGTTGCTATAATGTGACCCAGTGGCATAGAATTGTTCAATCAGTGAACAATATTTAAATATATTTTGTTTTGCTCCTTCAGTACGCCATTTAGTTTTAAATAAGAAATCAGTATTACAGGTATAAACATAAATAAATAATAATAGTGTTTCGAGCATGGTGCTCTATTAATTTTACGCCAAACAACTAATCAGAAAGTTAATTTAACACTTTTTAAAGTACTCAATAAGAACGAACTACCCATTCTAATCGTACATTTTTGTGATAATATATCGTGAAGATTTCATTCATGATAAATCATTATGTTAATTGACTGATATCTGCAGCTATCGATCGGTCATTTGATAAACCTTTATAAAGTATAAGATATAACTGTTATTTTATATTATGTGTTACCTAACATACCCAGCTTTTATAAACACAAGAATTTCACTTACAATACATATTATATGATATATATGTAAAAAAAAAAAAGTAAGAGCTAAAAATAAGTTCTTGTTTATTATTTTATGAACGTTTTCAAAGTTTTTGTGTTCAAAATTTTTCGATATTGTTTTATTTTTTGTTATTGTATAACAGCAGGCTTGCGACTTTTAAAAGATCAAATTTTTGACTTTGAAATCATAAAAGTGAACGTTTCTTAATAAAATAAGCAACTTAGTGAATTCATAAATACAATATAATATATATATTTATTATTATTACGTAAAAAATTAAACGTCGGCTTGAAACAATATTTTTTATATATATATAGGTATACTCGTATATAAAATGGGCTTGCGCTCGAAGTAAATAAGGTATATATGCTGATAAAGAGATAGGTAATGAGAATAATAAATAGAAACTTAAATAAATGTAAACTTAACGATCTAAATCTATATCTTAAGAAGGAGGGGTCCTTATTGGCTAATTTTACAATTAGGTTAATAATTCATTTGAAATATAATTAGTTGAGCAGAAAGGAACGTATAAATGGCTTTTTACGAGTGAAATGTGAGAAGGAGAATCAATGACATAAGAAATGAGATTCGTGAAGAAGAAAATGATTATGATTGTAATGATCAGTCAGCCAAACAGGATAGTTTAAGTTTAGTAGGAACGGGGAATAATTAAGAGGAGGTCAGGGAATTTTTAAAATGTAACTTGCAAAACTTAAGAATTTTCTTTGAACGCGTTCAAGTTGACGATAAGCATTAGTACAATGAGATCCCAAATCATGGAACCTTATTCAAGAATAGGCCGAACAAGTGCATAATAAAGAGATTTAAGGGACGTTTTAAACTTAAATTCACTTTCAATTCTCCTAATAAATCTTAATAGTTTATAAGCTTTGCATGTAATACTATCAAAGTGGAAACGTGGAGAGAGGGAAGGCACGAAAATGAAACGTAAGTTACGTATACAGTCAACTGAGAGGAGTTCAACTTCATTCATAGTGTAGGTGAACACTATAGGAGACCGACCTCTGGTAAAAGACATAGAACGACATTTACCAATACTAAGTGCCAAACCACGGGTTTCACTCCATTTGACAAATCTGTCAAGATCATTTTGGAGCAGTAAGCAGTCATCTAAAGAGTTAATTTTTATAAATAATTTCATGTCATCTGCAAAACATAGTAAAATGGTAGTGTTGGAGTACAGACTTGGTATTATTGGAAAATAGGGAAATAAACACAGGTGATAGATATCCTTCTTGAGGTACATCCGACGAAGCCATAAATAGATCTGATTTTTCACTAAATAATTTTACCCACTGAGGTCTATGTACTAAAAACGATTCAAACCCTGATAAAGGGAATCACCAAATCCGGAAATCTGTAGTAATGCAACAAGAACTTCATGATTTACAGAATCAAATGTCTTTGAAAAATCTGTATAAATCACATCAACTTGAGAATCAATACCAAAAGCATTGAATATATAATTACAAAAATTAACATTACATGACGTAATAATGAATACTATTTATATATATATAGCTACTATTACTCCTACTAGGTGGACTTTGGGTCTAGATCTACTCCTTGGCTCATAAAAATAGTTATATACTTTATCAAAATAATGCAAATATATTTGTATTTTATATCATAAATTTGATAAAATTTTTTTGACAAATAGAGAATGGATTTTACACTATAAAGTAAGTATTTTTCATATATTGCTTTAAAAGTGACGATAAGGACTTTTAAGGTTTATAATAAAGGACATCACAGCTATTAAATTTCAACAAAAACCCTGCATTAGAATTTCTCATTGTTATCAACTTATATACATCTTAAAAATACGATTATAAATTTTTATAAATAACAATGCTATTATTTAATTTCCAGCATAGCCATTTTTTTTTTAACAATTTATAAAATATACCGAAAAGTACATAATATAAAAAGCCGGCTACATAGGATACTAGATAATGTGGTTGTTTATAATTATTATTTTTTTATTTCATATTTCTAAGATAGTCTCAAGCAAAATTCAAAAGTAATATTTTCAAATTTATTGAATTTTACTATTATTTAGTTACATGAAAAACAACAATGATGAAAATATTGGTAGCGACATATGACTAAATATAATTTACTTTTAAAATATTCTTGAATATTTTTATTTAAAAGATTTTAATTTTTTACATTTTTTAATATTACTTATATTAGAATCTCTTAAAAATCGATATTAGTTGTCCTCTTAAAAGTGGTGTACTAAACATTTTTTTGGACTCACAAAATTTAGCGAGTACCTATACTGCAAGTATCATCAGGACCAGCTCAAGGTATAGGCGAGCTAAGCACTAGTCTAGAGCGATACTTTCATAGAAGGCGGCATTTTATGCTAATTTCGGACCTTTTTTATATACGTTTTTAAAGAAGTATTTTGTAGGAGTACATAAATTCGTCTACAAATAAAAGTTGATGACTTTTTTTTTGCTTATTTACGTTTTTCAACAAAGTTCTGGGAGGACATTTATTTGATAGGGTGTACGCATATTCTAGAAAAAGATTTATGGCTTTTTATTTTATTTTAAGAGCGGCAAAATTATATTTTGCCTAGTGTATTATTTTTACTTGAGCTGGTTCTGAATGTCGTATGATGGAAACTTATAAGATTAGTGACCGAGTGACTGCAAGAATCCGTCGAGGTGAAAACTTTATTTAGGTTAATGTAAATAACGATAAATTGACGTGAGTGTGATTTTTAAATGATTTTTAATATCGCTGACATTCCGTGGTTATGATGGTATAATAAGTATACACTGTTTAATAAGTGCGAAAATGTTATAGAGTTAATGCGGTTTTGTGCAGTTGACTTCGTATATTATGGAAATTCTCTACTTAGTCGACTTACGGCTAGACGTTAGTGAAGTTTACGACTCCGTATAACTAATTACGCAGAGTGCGAAGCATTTAATACCTACGACCAACGGCCATTGGTCCCTTTTACACGTCAGACACCAATTTACTTACCATTATAATAATATATTATAACAGGCATAATATTACATTCTGGGTTAAAATATGACTAGCCGGCTACATATAATATAAAACTAGATAGTGTATATATTCGTCAAATCTATGATAACATAATCAATCGTCCTTACACGTATCTATATATAGCAGAGGGACCGGATAGGAAAAAATCGTCTTTCCTTTTTTGGCCGATGGACCATAAGCTAAATAATAATGCATAAATATTTTTACAACATTTGTTTGTTTTATTAATTTTAATATTGATCACCCTTTTTTCTCGGGTATCTGATTATGATTATTGTAGTATGTGCAGAATTTTGTTCACCTGTTGCTACCTGCTACTTTACGCCAATCATAGCACGTAATTTAGACATTGATGTGTATACTATAGGTACGATACAAAATCCGTATTTATAAAATATATATGAATAAATCTAATTACCATTATAGTTTGAAAATCACATCCATACACACACTTTAGTCTGGACGGTATACTTTTATTCTGATTACATCATTTGACCTAAAAAATAAAATACAGTATTAGGTATTATATTTTAATTATTAATACCTAAATTGCAATCGAATATAAAAATAAGTGCATTAAGTACATGTACCCGAAAAATCAATCAAATTAAAATATATCATCTGCAGTCACTTTTATCGTTATATTATATCGCATAGTTAGATTAGGTTTAATCCTACATATTTACCGTTTCAAATAAATTCTAGAATAATATATGATGGATGCACTTTACCGCTACACAATTCAATTGTTTTACCTGAAAATGCGTTTTGAAAAAATATATGTTTTTCTCGTAAAGATTTTGAAAATTTTAATTAAAAATTTTTCCTACTTAATCGGGGAGGTTTTTTTTACCGAATACCTACATTTAATTTTGATGCACTTGGGAATTATATATAAATATATAGCCAACATTCTACCAAATAATTCATTAAACGATTTTTTTGTCTTTCCCCTCCAAAAAGAAAAAGTCTCGTCCAATCACTATTTGCCCGCTACTGTTATCGGAGAATCACAATGTCCATATATTTTAGTTAAAATTATGTACCCGAGTTACTATAATATATTATGCAAAAATATATTAAGTTTTTCCTACATAACAATGAAATTCTAAAATCTATTTAGTGTGTTAATATTTTGTTTTTTTTTGGGTTGATAAAAAAAAAAAAGTTTTTTATGTATTTCACTACCGACGTACAGTTGTATGCATTTTTGTTTCAACTCATTATAACATATGAATATACGAGTATAGGTATAATATATACGATATACATTTATGGATAGCGATAAACTTATTGGCTATAATTATAAGTTATCGTCTATTTTTATTTGTATATTTTTGGCCGATTCACGGCCGCTTGGTTAACAGCTCGAAGAGGTAGTGTTGAATAAAAATATTTTATATTTGTACGTGCAAACAGTTGATATATTGTAAATTTGTGCAGAAAAAAGCGTAAGTATACGATATTACTTGAAAACCTTAAAAGGCAAATGCATATATGGCTACATAATTCTACCATGTATGTGATATAATGTGTATTGTGTCCCTTAAAGGGCGCATTCGATGTTGACACGAAATTAACTTGTTTACAGAACGGGGTCGCCGTGTGTTTGACGTTTGATCGGTATCGCCGCCGACACGTAAACGATCGAAATTCTTTCCGGATCGCACATATAAAGTCAATATAAAGACCCCATACACACTCGTACACATAGATGGTACAACAAAAATGCATTTTTATTCGCGGCGTACAAAATATAAATATATTGAACGCGATAATATCGTCGATAAGTACATAGGCAATGTTTGAATAATTAAAAAGATAATACAGTAATACCTAGCTGCACGAGCGGGGATGGTCATCAACCACATAGTTAACGAGTTAAATTCAAGTTATCGTTGAATTTTTAACTATAGTAGTCACGTTAGTTAATTTGGTGTAAACTTATAAAATTATCTAGTAAAAATAAATCTGTGAGCAGGTAATACCAATTTTGTTCGTTCGAAAATCAAAGTAGGTAGGTATGTTAAAAAAAAATATTATTTTACTTGGGACCTAAAGTTTTTTTTTGGGTACCATCTACTGAACATTTTTTCTTCAAATTATTGAAAAAGAAAAAATTACTGAAAAATGAAATTTATTACCTATATAATTATTTAAGGTATCCATTTTTGCGTAAAATTAACTTTTATTGTATAATTGTGGATAAAAATCAGTTGTTTAATGCACAATATATACATACTATGGATAAACATATTAATTTTCTAATTAAATAATTTAAGGTAATTTATGACCGGTTTAACTTTTAACTTTAATAAGCCAAGCCATTACTTAAAGGACCATACAACTAAAAATTGTAAAAAAATTTTATTACATAAATAAATAGTACATGAGGTAAGATAAATTTCTGTGGTCGAATTATTGTTGTAGGACAATTATTTCCCTATGTAAAGATAAGTCGCGTTTTACGCGTGACGTCA
>JAIPRL010000841.1:80568-109277 GCA_025469235.1 Pemphigus obesinymphae
TTAACTAATATATAATTATAATGTAATATACCAAGACTCACCCAACCTAAAACAAGTTTTCTTAGAGGTTGGGTCAGAAAGCATACCTACTTGTAATTATTATTAAGCATGTTATTTAAAATTTCTGAAATAAAGATCATATTATATCATATATTATATTAGATTTTGTTTGAAATAATTGTTTATGGAATGCATTTTTTAAATTTAAAATTACAACTTATTTTTAAAATTCCTGTTAAATTGTTCATGAAATCAGACCTACTAAAATAAATATTACTTATGCTCCATATATCGTCTTATTAAACATTATATAGGTACATCAAAATCAACAAAATACGATTAAATATAGATAGGTACATAATATATACAAAGTAATTCAAAAGTCTTAATCCGATGGTTGGTTGCAAATTTCCACTGGAAGAATAGATCATCAAGTTGTTTTTCATTGACAGTAGATATAAGTACCTACCTATTTCTTGTGCATATGGAACGAGTAGCATTGTTTCCATCGGTTTTTACCGAGATGGTAACCTGCTCAATAACGAACATTTTTTACATTGCATAGTAAATGTTCACTTTTGGTGAGTTCCTATGAAGTTCAAAAATTTGGTAAGGATGCTCTATGTATTAAATTCGAACATTGTGGTGGTTTACCTTAGTGGAATGTTCAATGTAGTTTCGTAAGAAAAAATCAATGCACAAGAAGAACGTTTAAAACTGTATTTCTTTATTTCTGCAAAAACTGACAGGAGTGCGCTACCTATTTGTTCCAGACAAATCCAGGACACCTCTACTAGTAACGAGATACTTGATGATTTGCTCATTCCAATGTAATGCAGATCGTTCACCTATGACCAACTTTTATGGAATTATGTATAACCGTTCGTAATCTTATCGAGACTTTTGAATTACCCTTGTGGCCTGTATATAGGGGAACATGGGGTAAGGTGGGTAACATGAGGTATAACAGTAATAATAATATAAATACAAAATTATTACCAAATAGTTATCAGAGAATTTTAATTAATGAATAATATACCAATATCTATTATCTTTATTGACCTCCATATAATTAGGTTTTTTTTAATTATATCACAAATTGATAAAATATTCAGTTACACAGCTTAAATAAAAATAAATAACATATATGAGCCATAATGGGACAATACATATAGGGTAAAACGGGACAGTTATATTAGGTATACAGTATACACTATATTATGTATGTTATATTATAGTATACCCATGACAAAATAGATAGGTATGTCATCAGCAACAATACGAATTTTAGTCCGATATGCGCATTCCCACTTTTTCCCATATATTAGGTTCTCCGTTTTTCATTCAATTTTGTGGTGACAGCTTGGAAATGTATGCTCGATATAATTCCTATTGTAACCAATGAACTTAATACACGTAGGGATACTTCACAGAGATGTGCGTATCACAGTGTTTCTAACATACCTATCTATTTTGTCATGAGTATACCTACTTATATTATAATAATTAAAATACTCAAATTGGAATATTTTATGCTATTACATTTAAAATATATAAGGATTTTGTTGTTGTCATTATTAATATATTGATTGGTTCCCCTATGGCTATATAACATATATATATATATTATATATACAAATATACACGTAAAAAAACATTCCACGGTAATTTACTCATTTAATGATATAATAATGGTATCTGCATGATTCCACCACTTTTATTAGTTATGAGACATTCTGTATACCTATTATGTATAAAAATTATAAATAAATATAATGCTTTTGTTATATCGTAATATTAATATATCTGATATAATAATAAAAAAACAATAATATTTGTAATAGCTAATGAGTAAATGCTAGTATAATTAATTATAACGATGCATATTACATATTACCTATATATTATATATATAGGGCGTCATTTCCGTTTTTTTTTCTGGGTGTACAAACTTTTTGTACAAGGCCAATTTTTAAATATTTCACTGGATCGTTTTTTAAAAAGAATGTATATAATATATAAATTTAAGTGTGTAAATATTATAAATATATTATTTTAAAATTAATATTCATATCATATATGAATATTTAATATATAAATAAGTTGATTATGGCGGTACATTGGAGTATTAATAGAAAGCCAATTATTAACACATTTAGGTACATTAGCGGTGCCGTTGCACACTCTGCCACCACACAAATAACGCCCCTCATATGTATAGACTATAGTAAATTAATTGGTTTTGTTTTATCTACAATAATTTACAATACAATATACCTGTCAGAACTGACGAAAATGATTTCGAAATTGATTCTTTTTTTTATATTATTATAGGCATGAATAAGTTGTGGAATAAATGCTTTGCATGGTGGACACTGAAATAAAAAAATATATTAATACTTAAGTTATAAATATTATTTATATTACACTGAATTGGATATAATTATTATACCCAGTGCGCAGAAAAGTATAAGCCATATATGGTGTCAATGACTTCATTCGAAGAGAGTTTTAATGCTTCTCGACAAATTTTTTCATTCCAAAAGTCAATCCATGGAAAACTTTTTCCACGAGATAAAAGTTTAAGACCATTTCGAGTGTGGACTTTCTCTAAGCGGCTATCATTCAGAATTAACAATGTCTCAGCATTTCCAACGCAATATTTATGTCTTAAACGAATCTAAAAATCATAAAATAGGTATATTAATAAATAAATAAAATTGATCGAATATTAAAAGTTATAGATCTTTTATTATTATATATTATATCCATTATTCATTAATCGTTTTAAAATATTAATATATGTACGTATAAAGGTCAAAAGGGAGTCTTGCTGTACGTACAAAGGTATAATATTTCATAATCTTCTACTTTTTTTTGGACAACTTATCCATATTAATTATACTTATATGCATTACAGTTTACTTATATACTAATTACAATTAAAAATACTTGTCGTTTAATTTTTTGAGCTTGTGAAAAAAATGTTTTTCAAACTATATTTATTATATTTTATGTGTAGTGAATATAGTTCAAAATGTACCTATTAAATGCATTATAATTTTAAAAACTACTAAATACAAAATATAAATAGATTATTATAGATAAATATTATAAAATCAATATGTGTGGTTAATCATGTGGAATATAAAAAATTATAATAATGGTCTTTAAAATTTTAATTAGATCAAGTACAGACAATAATCATACTAATGTACACTAAAATATAGATGTAGAAAATAGTAGACAAAGTTAAAATATTTAAACTCAAAAAAATGCTGAATTATTTATAGGTACCTACTGATATAAAATCGTAAATAATGTACGAGTACAATTTATTTACATTTTACAGAGTGGTATAATATTATAATTTTCATTTTCACAAAATACGAAAATTGTTCCTAGAGACTACATAATAGGTACGATAAATTATGATTTATAATTTAAGCTTATCAGGCATAATTCATGAATTATAAAATAACTCGTATACAACAAATATTCCAAAAAAATGGTACCTATATTATTAATTTAAATTTAATATTTTACACTAAATTTTCATAAAGCATATTATAATTTGAGCATGATTGCCTTATTTATGTTGTTAAAGTATATTATTCCAATTCCAAAGTAATATTATAATATTTTTTTCATACAATTCTTAACATTTAATAAACTAATATATATTTTCTAATGTACCTACTAGCCAATCACCAACTATACACAGAGATATGCAAAAAAAAATTAAGTAATACATTTAAAAAAAATGTAATACTATATTATAATGAAATGGTTTTTTTCAATGAAACAAAATTCTCCACTGGGATTTAATTAGTAGTCAATTAGTACATAAAAAAAAAAAAAAATAACAATTTTAACTTATATTAATGATTTTTTTTTTTTTTTTTTATATATTAAATCTACTTACATCGAATCTACATAATACAAAGGTTACAATATGGAAATAAACGCGTGAATATATAATTTATTGACGGAGTTGATATATAGGTACCTACTATAGGTAAAAAGTATACGTAAAATCAATAACACGCATAAATGCATTTCTGTACTTCAATCCAAACACTTATATAGGGTTGTAAACTTGTAAATAAGTGTTATATTTAATGGGCGCAGCATTTAACCGGAGTAATCCAAAAAGAAAATTAAAAGTGGAGTTTCAGAAATGTGGTCATGTTTATAGGAGTATTGATTCGACAATGGTCGAGGTGTAAGTGTAACAAAGGAGAGGGTTAGTGAATGCGTAAAGCTGTAATAAATCAGTAACGTTTCCCCACTATGGTTAATGTATGGATAGCAGGTGCGTATTCGAGGAGTCACTAGGCAAAAACTGGCTACCCTATAGAGCAATAAAATGCAAAAAATTACCGAGGGTGCCAAATCTTGGGGAGAAGTGATGTGTATGAAAGCTTAAATGGGAATGATATACGTATTATATAGGGAGCGACTACATAGTTATTATTAAAATGTGAGAATCCCTAGGGGTTACTAAATCGTACTTTTGGGATTGTGACCATGGGAGGTCTTCGTTGTAATAATACGCTTCATCCCCGAAAGAAAAGCGAACATCCAGATTAATTTTTACTACAATTTATTGAGTACATTATTCTATATATATATATTTATAGATCAATATATTAATACGTTATTTATAGTAAATGTTTTCTGAATGTATGATTATATATATATCTTTTAGTTAGAGACACAATAATGTTAACTATTTATACACAAAATTAACTTATGTTTAAATAAAATCGAAATTAATGAAATATATATTATATATTATATATACTTACTCAGTTAATAACTTACAGTTAGTAAAAATGTAAAATTGTATTTAAATCTACTTATTAATATTAAATGATATATAGGTGGTATTTTTATGATATATTTCTTGTTCGAGTATTATTATACGTATTTCGAAGTTTTAAATTTAATATTTTACGAAAGATTAAGCTGTTTGTGATTGCATATATTTAACGTTTTCCCTGAGAAAAATAATTATTTCAACTATATCTGTAATAACAACTTTAACGTTGGAACGATATAATTGGGTTAAAGTTTTAAGTGCTTATAAATCCCATGTGAGTTATAACATCAACAGGCCACAACATCCTCTAAAATGATAATTACAAACTTGAAACTTCCAATTTTACCACACATTTTCATTATATCAACTATACAACAACAAAAACATTGTAGTGAAAAAAGACGGTCATTAGGGGGTGGATGCTCGTAGAACGTGATGTATATAATTTGAAAGCAATGATAAATTACTTCTTTAAATAAAACAATTCTTTATTTCTGGTACTTTTCTTTTACGCTTGAAAACTATTAAGAAAATTGAATATTAACTTTTTCAAAATATCAACAACAATAAATTTCCCAACAAAACAATTTTTACTCGACTCCTTGTACCTATCTATAAAAAATATACTCATATAGCAAACAAAAAAATAAATCAAAGTTCAAAGTTGTATAAAAAATACTGAAAAGTAGTCAAAAAAATTCAAATTTTTATTAGGTACTTATGTGAATATAGTGATATAGTAAATATTTGGTACAAATTTCAAGTTTCTGGCATTTTAATTTTCCAATTTATTATAATTTTCGGTCATTATTGATGATTTTTTATAGAAGAAACTATTAGAAAATGGAAAAGTTACTTCTTAAAAGTACTTAACTGGAATACATTTTTTATCAGAAATCTCTTTCCTCAAAAATCCTACTTTTCTACTCCTTCTATACCTACCCAAAAACATAAGTATAAAAAAAACGAATAAAAAACACATAGTTGTAAAACCAATACATTTCTCGCTATGTTCAAAATTAAAAATTAAATCTTTATTACCTATATAGATCAACAATATAATAAGAGTTTAAAATATTGGTTTCTCTATTAATTATAAATTATTTTTAATTTAAATCTATTATGTACAATAATATGTAGATCATTTTCTGTATGTTGTATTAATAAAGAAATTGTTTAATTATTAAATTGTATAGCATATTTTATTACATTATTTAAATAGAATAAAATTTTACATATATTTACCTCAAAATTCAATATTTAAGTTTTAAAATCGTCAGTTTTGAAGGATTGTAGATGAATTAGAAATTTAAAAGTTAAATATGCTCCGTATTTTTCTGATTATAGAACTTTAAAAACATTAAAATAGATACAAGTTGATCCCAATATTTTAAATATGTGTGGTTTACAAGTTTTAGGCAGAGTCATTTATCGAATCTTATATAGAATGGTAATATTTCTATTTAGGCTTCAAAAACACTTCGATTGTATATAATTTTTAACCGTGATCAAAGAATGGTTTTTCATTGTAGTGTACAAATTTTAAGTTAAACTTATAATTTAACCTCAAACATCGACATTTAACATTTTTGAAATGATACATGTTTGGAGGATTGTGAAGGGGAAGGAAATTAAAAATTCTGCATGCATGTTCTAAATTTACTCGATAATAAAACATATATATATGAAATATATTATGAAATATATTTTAATCTCAGCATTTTAAAGAATTATTAGATAATTCGCAAACTTGTTTCTAATTTCTAATTTAATATATAATATAATAAGATGATTTTGTTTGACTTACCCTCTTCTCCACGTGTTCGTAAAGTACTGAATGCCATGGAACGCTACTGGTCAACTTGTCGAAATCTTTGCGGTCATCGATTGTATCCGGATAACAAATTTGAATAATATCGAGGGTTTTCTCGTTCTCATTTGCGGTTTTGTATAGATCGCGTAAAGCTCGATCGTCCGTTTGGGCAATTTCATTGCCTAAAGGCACGAAATACAACGCTATTAAAGAACCATCGAATGTAGATTCATTAAGCTCTACTGTCGTCGAACCGTATGCTAAATGATCGCCAAGAAGTTCTATCAGCCGTGATGATAGACATAACTCAACGGCCATTTCTTCACATATTTACCTAATATAAATAATAACAAATTGTACACATATATTACATATATATCATATATACATTATACGTTAAAAGTGATCCATCTGAATTTCGAATTGTAGGTTCTTATATAGAGATTCTTCAATAACATAAACTTCATAAATTGTCATAATATAATACTATTTTTACTATAACTATAGGTAAGTACTTATTATTTATAACTATTTTGTATTTTTTTTTTAATTATTTAAAATGAATTTAAAAAAATTAATCCATGGTTTTATAACATAAATATACATGTTCATTTATCCAAATAAAAATAACAATAAAAAATACAGCTATAAAACGATTTTTAACCATACTGCTTAAACTAAACATATACAGGGTTCTAAATTATGAGAAGAAATATTAAAATAGTGATACTAAACCATCCGGAAACCAATTGGACTTTTAGGAAAACAATATTCAAATATACCTACAAGATAAAATATATTGTAAGAATACAGTAGTTTTAGTTATTTAATTTATGCTTTATATTAACCTGAAAGTTATATTTTTGTATCCAATAAGAATAATTCAAAATTCAACGATATAAATAGAATACATTTTACAAGATATTTAAATAATATACAGATTATAGAGTGATCAGAATCCAGTACCTATAAGGAAAATAAAAATTATCACTAATTGTGTAATAAGTATAGAAATATCTGATCACTATCATATATTAATATAATTTATAAATTATAATATTTATTTTATACTTATTTAAAATGTAAATAAATAATAATATAAAATAATTTGATGCCTAAATCAACATTTCAATTAACATAGACACTTTAAATGTAAGTAGACATTTTGAACAATATACTAATATTTATTGTTTATATAGTTTTAAATTAAATGTGATATTCATACAAATCAACTGAGAATTCGATTAATTGAATTAATAATAAAACCTTGTACGTAAGTATTAATTTAGATATATTAACGGTTAACTACAGTAACTATTATGGTATTTAATTTTAAATAGTTCTATATGTACTAACCTCAATATCTGTACATAAATATCCAAACTTATTTTAAACTTGAAAGCAGATAATTTCGACTACACACAATGGAATGACTCTTTTGTACAAAGAGTCGACAGAACACACCGACTGACGTCACGGAGCATACTGAATTTCCCGAGGCAGAAGGGATAAGGGATCGTAGAACTATACGTTGTTTATACTACATATATTTTTTATAAATACCCCACCAGGCACCAGACATACGCGCAGTATGCCATTATCGAGGGAGAAATCCCTTTTTCGTAAACATAAAGTTGAAGTAGATACATATATTAACAAAACACATTAAATTAATAAAAAAAAAAAAAGGAAAAATATTTTACAGGTGAGTAAAATAATGGCTTGAAATGATTTTAAAATATAATACCTATACAATATACATACGTAGGTAACTAAATTTAAGTATTCATATTTTATATATTCTCTACTCTATTAGAGTAATCTTATATGTTTTGTATACCTATTATATTTATAATGTAATTTTAAAATTGGTATCTATACATAAAAATAAAAGTAATGAAAACTTATAAAATGCTTCTTTATAAGAATGACAAATTATAAAAAATAAATTCAAGTATGAAACAAGGTATATTATATATACTATATAGAATATTATATACAAAAATATATAACGAAAGTATTTTTAATTTTTTTTTTTTTTTTGCGATAAAAACCAATCTATGATGTAGATTGAGTTTTTAGTAAAATCAATATTTTAAGAAACCCCCATGAAAAATTGAAAATAAATTACAGGGATTGAGGAATAAAGTAGTAAATATAAGAAACCCACTTTAAACTTTTCATATAAAATCGGAATTGGGTGTACAAGTAAAACGCAAAAACCAAAATTATACAATTATGTTCTTATTGTGGTTTTATTGTAGTTTTTTCGTAGTTCTTATTGTAATAAAAATAAAAATAAGAATCACAATACTTTAATATTTTGTCATAAAAATAGCTTCAACATTTTAATTATAAAAATAAATATATATTGTAAAAAATAAGAATAGATAGGTATATATATACTTATATAAGTAAAATTATACATATTTATAATAAAATATGATAATTACCCCGTTTATAAGCTTAATATATATTACCTATGTAGCTTCAATACATTTTACATTGGAAAAACTAATAGAAGTTTAAAAATTCGATATAAAGAACATATTTTAAAAATAAAATTTTAAAAATCTTCTCCTAAATCTAATTTTGCTAAGCACATCTTAGAATGTAATCATACGATCATAGTATTTATTTATTTCAATATAGAAAAATATTTAATAATATTAAATAACCAAAAAATTCAGTATTAAAAAAATGACTCATTTATAATGATGTAAAACATAATAGCTTAAATAATATTTAGAATATACAACAGATTTTAAAGATAATAATATTTAAAAATACCTAAATATAAGACAACGATACATAATTTTCTAACGGCTGTTAATGTTACTATAGTCATCGTTTAATAATTTGTCTCTTATTATTAATAAAAATAAATATATATTACAAAAAATAATATAGAAAAAAATATGTATCAAGAGTATTTTCAAAAAAGATTATTAGTCACAACTAGTTTCGACCGTAAGTCATCATCAGGTTACAAATTAATAATAAAAAATAAAAGAGGGACACAAATAATAATATTAAAATTAATAAACATAATAAATAGAATATATACTATATATATGTTTATGATACAAGTTATAACATAAAATATGTTTTACGTTTTAACTATATAATATATAACCCATTTCAATATAAACCATTAAAAAATTCTATAAAAATGTTTTTATTATTATATTTTTTTAAAAAATAATATTTCAATGTTCACTTATATATTATATTTAACACATTTACACTTATAGGAATTATATTTTCTTTAATATAATCTATATTCTTTAAAGATCAACCATTTAAATTTTAGATTCTGAGAGTAGTGAGGAACGTATAATAGTTTTACATTGATATGTTTTTTTATTTTTTATATGTATATGTTATATATATTTTATGTATTAATTTTTTTTTATCTTTTTTTAGACCTTAAGTAAAAAAAATTGAGTAGGAGTGGTTTTGGATACAGAGCTTACTAATAGAATAAATCGTTCTAGTTGGTACATTAAAAAGTAATTTAAATTATAGTACCAAAAGTTTGAAATTACACCAAAAATTTACTTTAACACTATATACTCGTATTGGCATTATCTAAAACTTCAGAACGTCTTATCTTTTTTTCAGTAATTTTTAAAAATATTGAAATTTAAATTGTTTTTTATGCCTGTGTGTATGTACATTATTTTTTTTGTTTTGAATTAGTCGAGTAGGATTTTTCGGGTAATAATCGTTCTGGTGAGAAATTTATCGTAGTTGAAGGTTAAATTTAAATTGTGCCATTATGCCATTAACTACAGAAAATAACGGAAATTTTTATAAATCGGAAAATAATATTACACACCGAGATTCAATCAATATCATTTTATTGAAAGAAATGATCCATCGTTGCTTTGAATTCAATTCACCAACTACTACCTATCTGAAAATCGAAATACTTTCACCCACTTCATACTCAACTCGCCTGTTTTAGGTTTCTAAACATAAGTTTAGATACTTTATATCTCCGTTGTGTCTGTCCATCTGTCGGTAGTTATGATCATTAATTTGGCTACTAGGGAAATATTACTCGTTTTATTTTATATTTTAAATTATTGTTTAAGATACGTTTAGAATCCAGGAATTTAGCACTATCAAAGAATGGATTTTCCTTACCACTTGTACTTGTACTTGTTTTAATATAATTTTTATGTGTTTACAATATTTATATACTTTATAAGTATATTATTTATATTTTATTTATCTGTTATATTTTTGTTTTGCTGTTTTTCTTATACATACCTAATGAAACTTTATTACTTTTTATTGAAATAACCGGTATATATAAATTATATAGGTTAGGTACACCTAAATAATAACTACTAAATATAAAAACATTTACTATCCATATATTTAAATTATCATATTCATATTTGTATAATATAAATAATGATGTTTTATTAATATTATTTTTTGTATTTACAGTAATGTATAAAGTATATAAACAACCATGAATATCAAACGTTAAAGGTAAAAGAGTGTAAGCGACATTCAATATACACTTTTCAGGAGAGCAAAATAATACATATTTTTAATACTTTTTTGAATTTAAAAGATTCAAAGACATTTTAAGAACTCATTTTTTAGATTACTACTAAACATAAGTAGTTTAGACACCTTATATCCCCGTTATGTCTATCCGTCTGTCCCTCTGTCCGTAGTTATAGTAACTACATAGTTACGATTGTCTATTTAGTTATTTGGGAGATAGATATTATTCATACTGTTTTATATTTTTAGATTATTGTTTAAAATACGTTTAGAAACCGGGAGTTTAGCACACTCGGAGCTTTTGAATCTTTTCAGGAGATATTCTTTATATTATTATATTATTTTTACTTGTACATTTTGTATAATAAGAATCACAACGAAAGTTTTTAATTCAGTATTATTACGAATTAAATCCATTTTTGGCGCTTATGCCTTATTATTGTTATTACTGATAATTTTCATGAAATAATAATAATAAATTTAATGTAATTTAGGTACCTATATAGGGTGTAAGCAGTGGTGGATTTGGGAGGGACGCAGGGGGACAGAGCTATTCTTCATTTTTTCATGTTTAACAGCGTACTCATAAATTTATTTATCAAGGAACGTAAGAAACGCAGTGTTTGTTTTAATTTTTATTTAACATTTTTAAAAATTATAATTTATTTTTTGTAAAAATCGTGAAATTACGAAAATGAATGTTTTTTGTCCTTATCACATAATAAGTTTTAGATAAAAAACATGATATAAAATGTTGAATAGTTGATTTTATTAAATCATATTGGTATCATATAGGTGATAAATAATCTTCATTATCCGTGAATGGCTAAAACATAAAAGGATGGTAAAATCAATGCGACACCGACAAACTTCAATTCGGTCTACATCTACAACTTCCTCGATCAGTGGCGTACGCAGGATTTTTCAATGGGGAGGGCTTGAAAATAATAAGTAATCAGTAGACACAATAAGATTAGGCATGAAAGAATAAAGTGGGTGCTATTTGAGTGTTATAATAAAATAGGTACTGTTAAAAATATATATTATAATGGAATATATAATATATATATATATAGCGGCGTATTTATGGAGAGGGAGTACAGGGGTACTGAAAATTCATGTAAATATCATTATATTAATGATTGGTGTTCAATATATTTGACCCACCCAATAGAAAAAAAGTTGAAAATACGTCACTGTATATAGATAATATATAACATTTAAAAATATGAAACATAAAAAAAGTACAATTATACTGGCAATGGGGGGGTCTTCAGCCCCTTAGCCCCCCTCTGTGTACGCCACTGTCCTCGATTATTCATTTAAAAGGAAAAGTATTAAATTATTTTGAAAGAGAAATGCTTAAATGATGCTATGTTGAAAATATGTAACTCAACAATGATGTAAAAACTTTTGGATTTTTCTATTCTATTCATATTATACAATAATCTAAAATGTTTTTAAAAATGTCCCCTGGTTAAGAAACTTTGGATATGGGGTAGTGGTTAGAGTGGAATATATTTGCAGGAGGGACTATAGCTAATGCAAAAAAAAGGCGTCCCCTAGCTGAACTAGTACCGTAATATTTTTAAAATATTTATAAATTAAATTATATTTTAATTAATAATTAATATTATAAATTAAACTTTTAATCCATGTTATTATTGACCTAATTTGTAAAAATTCATCACTGACGTATATACGTATATACTTATTATTATGTATAATTATGTACATACTCGGTGGTTATAACTTGAAAATACGTATATTAATTACCTATATTCCGGCCAAGGAGAGAATGTCTGGAGAACGAAGAAAAATCGAAATAGTTTTTTCTATAATATGGATCTTGCATACATTAATTTATAACTAAATACCATTTTTTAAACTTTTTTTATTTAATTTTTGAGTATTATGTACAAAAGAACAAATTCAGTCTCAACTTTTAATTAAACATTTAGAAATATAAAGTGGACTATATACTAAAGGGGACGCCAAACTTAATGGTAAGCAAAGGAGGGGGACGCCGTCCCCCTCACATTAACCACTGATATGGGGTGTGGAGGACGAAGTCCTTCACGGCTTACTTTTTCTTTAATATGTCCCGGAACGCTGATTTTTTAACTAAGCTCAGAGTCCGTCCTTATTTTTTTTACCAATTCAACCACTGGGTGTAAGCAAATGATACATGTATTAAATTTCAACTATAATTTTAATATACAATTAAATGTATAAAGGTAATATGGAATAAGTATATAGGTAATATATCCTTATTCCATATGGAGTAAATATAAAATTATAATTATAATTTATAATATAATATATTTAATATATTATATAATAGGTAATACATAAGTATAAGATATAATATTATGCTAGATATCAGACACACGTTAATATTTTTTTTACATTAAAAGTTATTTCCTTGAAAACTGTTAGAAATCTTCCACTTTGAATCTATTACGATGTACAATTCGTATACCATTTATAAAAAGAAAATGCAATTAAAAATTCAAACATGTTTATAACTAATCAATTTTATAAAGAATGAATAAAATGTCGTAACTATTCTTAAAAAAATCAAGGCTTAATTGACAAATTATATTCATTATATGCTCTAAATTGTTATAATATTATCACTTCAGCACAAATTTATTCTTTACTTGTTAATTCATTTTTTAATGTGGCGCTTTAAGCCCTTCGCCAAAATCATGGAAAAGAGTTATCAAAATAAGATAATGAGCACACTCGGTGCAGATTAGCTTAACAAAAATTATAATATTATACCTATATATATCACTTGGGTTATTTTTCCTTTCAACCATCGATATACTGAACGCAAGAATAGGTTTTCTAAATTTAAATTATATATCTAATCTATGTAATATATATTATAATACTAAAAAGTCATTATAGCGTATATAGTATATACCCTTGAGTTAGATGAATATTCAGTAACGGATTTATTATAGGAATTGATTTGGAGAGGGAGAAATCAGTTTTAAAAACTGATAAAAATAAGAAAAAAAGGTCAAACATATATATGGTATAAATATATTATATACAAACATTTCATGACTTTTTGGGGGGAAGGGGAATTTCCCCGCGGATCTACTCCTGATACTTTGAGTATATCATTGTATTTTTCTTCCAAAAATTACTAAAAATGTTTAATTTAAATTTATTTGCAATATTATTTGTGTTGAATTTCAAATTAATATCCCACCATATCCACATACCTGTATATTATATTATGTTACATCACATTGTACATGGGTTTTTTTTAAGCTATTAATAGAAACAATAATTGATAGGTAAATGAGAATTTTAACAAAATTAAAGAGCATTATTGTTTATCTTTTTAGAGAGTAAGTCGTTTCGGCTACAAACCATAATTGATGAAAAAAAATGACCCGTATGTATATTTGTGTTTATAATTTATTATATATCTTTTGAATATGAGTATAATAATATACGTGGTATATATTAATAAAGTAGGTATGTAGGTACCTATAGAATCTATATGAAAGTAAAGGACTAAGGATTACTAAGGGTAAATTAAATTAAATAAACTTAATATATTTTTTAATATTCTTTAGGTATTTTTTCATCATTAAACTCATTAAAAAATAAATAAAAACTTGATTAAAAATATTATTTAGATATTACTATACAATGTATAATTTACATATATAAAAAATGTCAAATTTAGATTATTTAGTTCATCGGTTTAGCCTTTATATATAATGGGTATGATATACATCCATTAAAATACCAACCAAGGCACCCCACGCTCGGGTAAATACAATTAAAGGGAGACCAAAATATCATTAGCTGAACCACCCATAATATATTATTATAAACAATACTTAAGTAGAAATAATTATGTTTTAATATAGAACGTATATATAAAGCCAAAAGACCGGCTGACACTTGGTAATTAACATTACTATATCCTAATTTGGGTAATTAACATTTTTCGAATAAGCTAAACCTAGAGGCGGATACAGCTAGAGGTCCAATTTATGAGTTGTAAGCAAAACATTATGAGAAAAGTAAAAAAGGTCATCAACCTATTTTTTACGCCGTTTTACTCCTATTTTTTTGTGAACGTGGGAGGAAGAGAAATTGGCCTCATTGCCCTCCCCTTGTATCCGCCCTTGACTAAACCCTCCTATATAAATTGTTTTCTAAATTATCCACGTATGTACGAATTACCTATATTAATTTAATCGATATTATAATATATCAATGTACAATTATAAATATATATGGCTGTACCTATATAATTATTTATTCCGCTCAAAATCTAAAATACAGTCATCATATTAGTTTTTAGGGCATTATTATTACTTTTTTTAAAATCATAACATCTCTTACAATTATTATTATTCAAAAGTTCTATATATAAAAATGTATTATACGTATCTACCTATTTAAGTTTTTAGAATCATTTTTTTTGGTTTTGGGACGTCCAGTCCCCTGGACCCCTCCCCCCGTAAACCGTAAATATGCCTCTGATCACACGACATGGCGTGTTGGTGGCGACCTATATACGTTTACATTATAGAAATCGTTAATACGATTTATATTATTTATTTATATTTTCTGTTAGATTTAACAAAAATGTAAACTATGAGATAATTTTCATAAGCTATGATTTGCGAAATGTTGGCTTACATATTATCATGTAAAAATTATAAATACGAGTATAGGTACATAATACATAAAAATAAATATCAAAGGGACTGGTGCAGGTACTATTTTATACTCAAAAACAAGGTTCATTTTTTTCAAACGTTTATTACTTTAATAAATCAAAGTTCAATCCGACCTCTAAAAAGTCTTCTTAAAAAGTAATATAGGTATATATAGAATTCGTTTTATTTTATTTTTATTTTCAAGAAGACTTTTTACAGGTCGGATTGAACTTCGTTTTATCAAAGTAATAAACGTCTAAAAAATGTAATGTTATTATATTTTTTAAATTTACTTTTCGAGCGTTTTTTAAATTTAATTAAAAATCGGAGTCCAATGCACCCTGTAGAAAGTTTTCCGCTTTCAACATAAAACAAAAATAATCGAAATTCGACTATTTTACGGGGCATAATAAATAATTAAATAATTAAGTTTTTCCAGAAATCTGTTCGTACAGCGATGTTGATTTGTGCGCATGCTAGTTCGTGCCACGATGGAAGTTGTGGAATGCACTCACACTAAAAACCATTCAACATTAACACAAGCACTACTTATTATACTTGCTTATTTACCACATTTCGGTATTTTCGGAGTATTTCGGAATTTAATCGGCAAATTAGAAATTGTTCGGAATGTAGAGACGGCAAAAAAGCCATCGTCTTAACATTTTAATGTTCATATTTCGATACTCAATGCATCCTTAATCATTAAATTATTCATATTTACAGTTCACTTTTTTTTTTAATTCATCTAATATTTATGAAAAAAATTAAAACGGAAATGAATGAAAATCCTTTCAGTTTTTAAATACGATAAGCTTATCGCCATCTATACGGTGAGAATTAAATTTCAACCTCCAGATCTCATGGAAATTGAAAACTATGTTGGTCATACTGACACACTCATATTTTGTCGACGAAATTGTTTGGTTAACTTTTCCTTTGCCATTTGTATTTCGTCCAGAAAATTATAGCGTGCCGTCAAAATTCTTTTTGCCCTCGGAAAAAATATTGAGGTAAGATTTTCGGTATTTGTTATTATATGGTATACCCCTTCACTGATTTTTGAAAAACATCAATTTTTCCGCAGACAAGATGCCAGCCAAAACGACGTCGGTAAAGAAAAGGGTGAGTGTCTGTACTTACTATATATTCACTAAAAAAACATAAATAATGGTCATTCACGTCTCATGTTATACACCACATTAGTGATTACTTCATTATGTAAAATACAGTATTTTTATAGTCAATACTAAATGTACAATATAAAATTAAAATTTGTTCATTATGATCGTAGCATGTGCAGGACAGTTCCACACTTAATACAAAATATATTTATATTAATTACGATTAGATTATAGCTAGACACATTATTAGTTAAATATTTTTCTTTATAAACGATCCTTTGATCCAAATCACTGAAAAATACTTTTTATTGTTTTTAATTTTTGTTGGGTCCATGTCAACTGATAACAAATTTGTGACAAACTATAACCTATCAAAAACATTTCTAAAAAATAATATTATCTTTAAGAAAAATGTACCTTTATAATCAAAATTTAGATAATCAATCCTAAGTATATTACATTTATTCTTACATTTGTATAGGGTTTATTGATTTAATTTTTTCGTTATATTTATAGTTTGTGTCAGATGGTATGTTACGTGCTGAACTGAATGAGTTCTTAACACGAGAACTTGCTGAAGATGGTTATTCTGGTGTTGATGTCCGTGCTGCTCCATCACGTACAGAAATCGTTATCTCGGCCACTCGTACACAAAATGTATTGGGTGACAAGGGACGTCGCATCCGTGAACTTACATCCCTCATCCAAAAACGTTTTGACTTCAAAGATAAGGCAGTAGAACTTTTTGCTGAGAAAGTAGCACAGCGTGGATTATGTGCTGTAGCCCAAGCTGAATCGTTACGTTACAAATTAATCGGAGGTCTAGCTGTGCGGAGAGCATGCTATGGTGTGTTAAGATTTATCATGGAAAGTGGTGCTAAAGGATGTGAAGTTGTAGTATCCGGTAAATTACGAGGTCAACGTGCCAAGTCAATGAAATTCGTCGATGGACTTATGATTCACAGTGGTGACCCATGTAATGATTATGTCAATGTTGCTACTAGACACGTTTTGTTAAGACAGGGTAATTTTTTATAATAATATTTTCTTTAATTTAATGTTAATTATTGAAATTTTTATTCCTATAGGAGTGTTGGGTATCAAAGTCAAAATTATGTTGCCATGGGATCAATCTGGTAAACTTGGACCAAAGAAGCCTTTGCCAGACAATGTTAGTGTTGCTGAACCTAAGGAAGAAATTCTGCCTGTAGCACCAACTAGTGATATTAAGTCTAAACCAGAAGTGGCAGTACCTGCTGTTCCAGTTGTACCTGTTGTTGGATGAAATGATTGTATAAAATAAACAAAATGTTTTTTAAACAAAATTCACGAAATTTTTTTATTGAAGTTTATTTTTAAGCTATAATGCATAATAATTATTTGTATTTTAATATAAATGATATAATAGCACTTAAATATTTTTAAATTACAAAGTACACTAATTTTCGTAAACTCCTGTCATATTTAAAAAAAAATTATAAAGTAGGTAGTACATAAAACACGGTTTATAAGTAATCAATAGATTTAAAATTAATATATCTGTTGAATTTTTTCATTTTAATAGTAAAGAGTATATGGTTATTTAATATTTTCATAAATTTGAAATAAAATAATTTTCCTATTATTTTAGAAATTAAAAATATAGGAATTCTATCACATTAAAGTTTTCTAAAAAAAAAATAGCATTTCCTGTATACCAAACTATAAATAAACAAAAACCTAATAAATCTGAGAAATATAATATTAGAAGGATATAGTACGCATGTATTTTAAGGGGTTTTTTAAAGCTGATTTTTATGAAATTTTAATAAAAATTAATGTTCAATAATTTAAATATATTGCATTTTTAATTTTTATCAATTTAAGAATATCGTAGAAATACAAAATGAAAAATAAGTTACAGAAAACAAAATTATCTGGTGCTCAATATAGTAAGTTTTTGATATGTGCATTTTTATGAGTTGTTAAAATATACTTTGATTTTTTTAAATAACTAAATTTTTAAAGAAAATAAATATATAAAAAAAAAAGTTACTATAGTTGGGAGAACCAAAACAGGCCGCTGGCAGATGTGTTGGAAACTATTTTTTTTTCTGATAAGAAGAGGTTCTCAAACTAAGACACGCTTAAGGTGCGAGTCGCAAGGTTTGTGTACGTCTGGTCAGCTATATATTTTGTATACATCTTTATTATTTCATTTTTAGGTTCATTCTGAATACAAATGGAATCTTTTGACTATTGTAGTTTTATTTTAGGAGGGTTGTGAGACGTTATCACGATTTTGGCATGTATCACTAAAATATATTTTACGTTACCCTGATGAATAAAAACCACTAGTGACGTTCGCATCAGTGGCCACTTTTCATACTCGCGACTATAGTTATTAGCTATAATTTTTGCTTTTTATTCGTTTTTCTAACATGTAAGTTGATAAAAGCTAATTTAAGTTTTTCATTGAAAATGTGTAGGTAGTAGGTATTATTTAAAATGTATATTGAATACAGGTTGAATAATATAAAAAATAATTGATCAATTTTTAATATTATTAAGAGCAGACTACACTACGCCTGCATTTGCTTTCCCTGTAACGAACTGGTAATGTAGAAAATTTATAATTAACATTTTTATTACAACTTCATCAATTCTAACATTAAAATAAATTTATAGACCTAATTATTGTAATTTTTCTGAAAAACAATTCTACAGCATAACCAATAATCTTATCTACATATTTGATCATTTACTCTTAATATTAATATACGAGTGTCGAACGTATATATACTATATTTCAGTTGGTTAGACAACAGCAAATGCAGGTATAGCTTCATTTTAACTGAAAATAATTTTTAGGAGTGGTACAAAATTACAATATTTTGTTACTTATTCAATTTTTCTTTTTTTGAATAAAAGCGTTGAGACAGGTACAAAGATCCCTCAGCTGTCACTGATTTGAATGAACCACTTATATACTAATTCCATTAAAAGTAATAAAATGGCAAGCAAGATATGCTATAAAAGTACTTCTAAAGACTTGATAACTACTCTTTTAAAATTTGTTAATGGGTTTTTAAACTATATGTCAAAATTTGTTTCTTTTGGGTAGTTAATTTTGTTGTATTCCACAAACCATTGAACCCTTAAAGCCAATCTAAAGTTAATTTTTGGAAAATTAAAGAAAAAATGCCAAGGAAACGCTTCACACGTCGAATAGGATATATAAATGGAGAGTTAGTCAATCGGTCCTCGAACAGGATAATGTATTATTATTTTACGCTTGAAAACAAAGATAAATATAGTTCTGTAGTGTAATTTTTTTTTTTATAAGGAAAAGGAAATTAAATGAAGGAAATGACCTCTATAAAACTAAATATAGAATTGATTTAATATCAAAAAAATTTTGTTTTTAATGTATTTGAAAATAATGTAGGTACTACTTGTCATTAATCATTATATTTAAATATTTTATTTTTTAGCGTTGAATAAAAATTGAAACCTCCTTATCATAAGTATGTGTATGGTATATGTAGTATAAAGGTTTTCTTTGAGCTTAGGGAATTTACTGGAAAAATATCACGATCGAAGTACCATCTAGAAACAATTTCCTATTGTTATTACTTATTATACACACTCCAAAACTCGAAAAGTTGTTAACAGAGAAATAAAAAAAATAAACACCATTGTACAATCAATATAGTTTCCTCGTTCTACACAAAATCTAAAATGAAACCCTTAATAAATGTCATGGTGAATTCTTATCAAATCAGTGGCTAATATAAATAAACTGTTAAAAAATAAAAAATACCTATCATAATTACTAATAAAATGCTGAATAAATAACCAACAAATAATAAAAATAATAACTAATATAATAGATGTATTGATTTTATTTAGACTGGAGTCATACATAGTGCCCGGTATTCCTAAATTATAGATATACCTAACTATTTTGAACTCACAAAATTAAATAAACTCCAATATATAACTACTAGAGTATACAATACACAGAAAGATTTAATTTGTAGTATTTTATAAATTGCATTTATTTAACAATACATATTTGTGTGTTTAAATACCTATATAATTAGGTCAAAAAAATGCAAATAATTATAATAAATGCAGTTAAAAGTTTATTTTATGAACCCCAAAAATAAAACAGTACAGGTTTTAAAACATTAAATTTATATTTATAATAATTTATATATTGTTTGTTAAAATAATGATAACGTTTTTTTACCCTATGAGACAATGCAAATGTATATACTCGGAGCCACAAGAAAATGCAACTCTGAAGCCATAGGAAAATAGCGTATTTGTATTTTTTCTATGGCCACCAAGTTGCATTTTCTCATAGCGCGGATTATACCTAGTGTAAATATTAAGAATTTGTTAGGAAAAAATATTAAATACATTTTCAACTGACAATATTACTGGTATATAATATATTTACAAAAAGTAGCACAAATAATTATTGCTCAAATAGGTACTATGGATCTTTATGACCATTTTCTTCCAATTTGACCAATCCTAGTTTTTTAGCTTCGACTTCATATACCAGAAGTCTCCACATTTTGACAACAAACACTTCAGCCTCTTCGTCAAGTACCATCTGAACATCATCAAGTATTGCTTGGGGACTGCTACCAGCTAACACTTTTGAACAAATAAAATCTACCAACGTTGGTTCTGGTTCTCCAATATATTCAATGATTTTTTTATTTATCCATGGCCTAATGCGTTTTTCCATTAATTGGTTATCTACTACAGCCCAATCAAGATGAAATGAGAACAAGTCGTCTTTGTCAGTGGGAATACGTTCAATTAACTGACGAATATTTTTTTTCTTTTCTTCAACAGCTTTACTTTCTTCTTCTTTTTTATCAGTATAATCAAGAGGAACCAATTTTCTTTTTTTCGGCCTAGGTAATTCTTCGTCATCGTTATTAAATACATCTTTGACATCCATTCTCTTCTTAATCATCAAAGTTGTAGGTTGACTCATGGGTGCAAATTCAGGTGGAGGTGTTTGTGGCTCGACACTGGGTGGTGTAGCTGGTTGCTGTGGACTAGGTGTTAGAGCTTTCTCCATAACATGCCTTTGTCGTTCCTGTTCAGCTTCTACACTTTTTTGTTTTTGAATTTCTTTTTCAATTTCCATTTCATAACGTTTTAATTTATCCTTTTGTTTTTCGGCAACGTCTATTAATAATTTAGGTTTATACATTTCTTCTCTAGCTTTTAACACCTTTGCAAACTCTAGTTCTGGGTCTTTATAGTCACTATTATAAATCTTTTCCCGAATTGCTTCCAGTTCATCCTTCTCTTTTTGTCGATCTCTTCCGTCATCTTCAATTTCTTTTTCCCTGAGTTCTATTCGTTTTTGCAATTCACGGCCTTTATAATACTTCAAATCATCTTTTTCATCTTCATAATCCTCCAAAAACTCTTTCAGTTTTTTAGCATTTTTTTCCCTTTCTTCTTCTATCATTTTTTTTTTTGCAATATCTTTTGCTAATTCTTTTTTTTTTTGATTTTCTCTGATTTCCCATTGTTTGCGTTTCTCTTGATAGGTCAGTTCTCGTTCTCTTCGTCTATCTTCTTCTTTTTTCAATTCCAGCTCTTCTTCTTCCATTTCTTTTTCTCTTAATCTACTTTTATCATAATGACCTCTGCTTTTTTCCGGATCTTTTTCTTTACGATTTTCTTTGTCAATGCTTTTTTCTCTATCTTTTTTTTCCCGTTCTCTCTCTTTATCTCTTCTTTCTTTCTTTTCTCTATCACGTTTGTCCCTTTCATCTCTTTCTCTTTCTCTTTTGTCTCTTTCTTCTTTTTCTTTATCTCTTTTATCCCGTTCTTCTCTACGACGTATTCTTCTATTTTCTTCTGAATCAGGACTATCTGGTGTACCATGTCTTCCATTTAATTTTTCTTTTTCTTGCTTCTTTTTTCTTTCGACTTCTTTTTCTTCTTCTCTTTTTTTCATAACTTCTCGGAACTTCCCTATTTCTCTAGAAATTAAATTTTTTTTCTCATCTTCATTTGGTACTAGGTCAAATCCAACACCATCGACTATGTTTGGCTTATCTTCTTCTTCATTCTGTTTGCCTTCTTTAGTCATTTCATCATTGTGCTCTGTAATTATACTGGTTATCCTTTGTCTACAGTATAATTCAAATTGTTGATTTTCTTCAGAATCATCTGAACCTTTTTTTTCTGCCTTAAACTGATCCAATGTTTCTTGTGCTTTTGAATCTACTTTAACCACAAGTTTTTTATCCCCTACTTCCATGTCGTGTAAAACTTTAATGGCACGTAGAGCCGCTTCAGCTCCATAATACTCACAAAAGCCAAATCCTTGTACTCTCTTCCAAGAAGCAATATTCCCACATGTTGCCAATATATGCCTAATCATAGCATCTGGTGCTTTTTCAGAGATATTACCAACAAAAACAGTAATAGGTGGTTCTGAAGGTGTTGGCTGGCGGAAGTTTTTCCGATTTGCACGTGGGTTGAACCGTGGAGGAGCAGACACAACATGTGGTGTCACAGGTACGACTAATGGTGCTTGTTGCATTGGAGACCATACCATGGACTGGGGCATTGGAACACTCGGTACAGTAGGAGTAAATGGCATAACTAAATAATTTGCCGAAGTTGTTGGTAAAAAGCCAGTAGAAGGTGCAGTAGTTAAATTTGGATCATCCATGATGTGTGAAATAATGAATGCTAAAATATAAATTAATATTATTAGGTATTACCTAAGTATATTTAAAAAAAACAACCTGGGTAGGTATATTTCATTAATTTTAAGTACAATTACATTGTATCTTACCGTCAACTTGTCATATGTTTAAACAACACTTAGTACGACACAAAATGAATTGACTTTACATACATGGTAATAAAGTGCTACAAATAAAAATTTAACAAACTGAAGAAGTTTATGTTTGTACAATGTTTATAAAACACACTTTTTAGAAGAATCAAGAAAGCCATTATATGATGATAAAATAAACTAAATTGATAAAACTGATAATGTTTGTTGTGTATATCAAGGTCTCGAGCTCATGGAAAAATAACGAAAATCCTCCAAATTTTAAACTGTATTTATTATTTATTATATTATAAAATATAATAGTATTTATACTATTTTCAAAATTCGAATACTTATAATACAATATAATACAAACTTCACAATTTATAATTCATAATGTTAAAAATATGTTTTCGAAATTGTGGGCCCGAACAATCACTAGGTGATAATAATCTAACCAGCTAGAAGTCCAGCCTGGAAACTCGCAACGTGTGATGCCAACATCGCTAAGAGACCATAACATAACATCCAATACCACTGGTCGCTTGGGACCAAGCATGAATTCAATCATGCAATCCAGCGGCAAAACAACGGTCGTGTGCGTGCCCCGGGCTTTATTGTTCGTGATATCTACTATATAAAATCAATAGTTTTACTTACATCTTATATTTAAGCATGTATAACTTCAGTACGAAAATAACAAAAACGATAGTATATATTCTTTGGGCAATTTATACATTTAGGCATAAATGGGTACAACATTCGGTCCGAAAATTAATAATTCAATTCCCGTTGAAATTTAACGAATATAATAATATTAAACCGACTGACCCAACGCGTCGGCCAACACGGTTCGACCATAGAGTATAAAATTACTCTATGGGTTCGATCCGAAATCCGAATAAAACAAAGGGGCGTCATTTCAGTTTTATTTCCGACCATGAAGACTAGATATTATAAGACCAAATTCCACTACAAAAAACGTTCCGTAAAACATCGCACACTTATTTCTCCACCTGCAGTTTGCTTGGCGGACGATTCCGAGACACTCTCGGCGCGCGATTAACCCATAGTGATAGGGACATACTCCACATTTTTACATTTATAAAATTATAACTAAAAAACCAAATATCGTATTGAAATTATAATTACACCATCGTATTCAGCGCAAATTAATCTTTAAGAATAAATTACAAAACCAAATTAATGTTATTTATTTACGTAATAAATTATACATATATATATATATATATATATAAATAATTAGAAAAATTAAGTACTTTAATTATTTATGAATTCAATAATACTCATGCTTAACATTCTATGTATTTTTAGTATTATTCGAATTAAAATATATACATATATTATTATCATATTCTATGAATAATGTTATGATAATAAAAAAAAAATTTTTTTTTCATGTTCTCGGGTACAGTTTTTGTCACTATCCCTATTTCCTTTCATTTCTTACAGTCTTGAATTTTTTGGTGGTTTGACGTGTTTTTACTCTCTATTATTTCCGTAAAAGGTTAAAAATGAGTCGAAATTGTTTTGCTCCTGGATGTTTAACTGGTAATTCTAATGTAAAAATGTAATAAATTAAATGGCATACAAAATAAAAGTAGGTATAGGTATTTAAAGCACCGATGGTAAGTAATGTAAAAAAAAAATTAGTAGGTATATGGTAATAGTATTTTATTATATTATGGTAAAATAAAGTTCTCTCTAATGCATTCAGTTGTATTATTACCATTACCTACAATAATACCTACTAATAGATACTGCAGCTATACAGGTAGGTATAGACGGTATATAGTATAAAAATATAAAATAGCACTGACAGTTATTAATTTAATAACAAAATAATTTGTACGTCGGGCTTGTAAAATTATGGTTTTTATTTTAATTAATGAAATAGTGAATATATATATATTATTACATTATTTATATGTAATAAATAGTATAGTAGTATATTAAATAGTAAAATCAAAAATATATTAATAATTAAATCTGTATATTTTCAATTAAAAGTGTAAAGTGTAAAGTATTATTTATTTGTATACCTACATAACTCTTTGTGTACAAATAAATAATACGTTATACTTTTGTACTATTTATTTCATAAATAATCGAAAAAAAATTATATTACAATTTTGAGCACAAGTTCTTATTGTCTTCATAAATAATTAAAATAATTAAAATTTATATTTACACGTATAATTTATTAGGTAGGTACGTAAAATAAATAAGATTAATTTGGTTTTGTAATTTATTCTTAAAGATGATGAATTTGCACTGAATACGATGGTGCAATTATAATTTCAATACGACTTTTAGTTTTTTAGTTATAATTTTAGAAAGGTAAAAATATTGAGTATGTCCCTATCTAATACGGATTAATCTTGCACGAAATACAGTGCCTCGGAGTCGACCGCCACGCAGACTGGTGGAGAAATAAGTGTGCGATGTTTTGTAGAACCAATGTTTGTGCAGGCGGCAAGCAGAGTTCGGTCTCCGTATTCTCTAGTCTTCATGTTTTCGACTGTGCGAACTTTTAAGCAGTCCAATTTTAACATTTCACCGGGCCGACATTTTTTTTTTTAAAAAGTACACATATATATATACAAGTGTATGTATAATGTATGTAAACAATATAAACATGTTATTAAAAAATTATATATATTATATACATTTTAAAATTAATATTCATATTATTATTACATAATATATAAGTTAATTATGACGACACACTGGAGTATTAATGGCGAAGACCAATTTTTTATTAACATTTTCAAGTTAGTGATGCCGTCGCATACCCTGCTTCCCCCCCCCCAAATTACGCCCACTAAAAAAACTAACCAACACGACACAACCGATAAATATTAAAGCATTTAAAATCCGACAGACACGACCCGGTCCAATCCGATAAATAATAAATATTATTAAAAACCATCTGGGCCTATAACCAGACTCGACATAATCAAAGAGCATGAGAATTTCTCATTATTACCGTGTCTAAAATATAAAATGTAAAAATAAAAGTATAAGATCTTAAAATAAAAAGGACGATTTTTGTGCTTTCGATGATTCGTAGGCTGCAGATTCTTGATCTTTCAATTCAAAACATTAGTTTTAAGTGTTTAAATGTTGTGAATAGGAAAATAATATTACACCGAACTTTGCTCGGAATAATTTTCTCGAAAGAAAATACATATTTTTTATTGTTTTATACAAGTAATATAATAGTAGTATAGTCCGTAAGTATTCTTATAATTATCATTATAGGTACAAATATTCTATATTATAATAACACATTTTGTGTACAATGTCAATACCTGAATACCTTCGACAAAAGCAGGGTAGGTATATATACGAGTAATTATGCTAAAAAATTAATACCTCTATAGGTACATTGAAAATTTTTTTTCTGTTATTATAATTATTTATTTATTTTTCTTATTAATGAATTTATTATTATAATTATTAGGTAAAATAGGGCTCACCGCTCAGACTCTTAAAAGTTAAATGTATATATAGGTACTCAGTAGTTCAGTGTCTATACTGATTTCATATTTATAATATGTCTTCACATCAAATTGTAACCTCTTCCCCTTGACTACGCGAAAGATTATATATATAGTATTATATTAAAAATCGATTTATCAAAATACATTCATACCACCACTCACTATAGTATAATTCTATCCAACGAATGAAGTAGATACTTCAATAATAACCTATTGATCGTCTTTTCCTACATAATATTTATTATGGAAATTACATATTATAATATTATACAGCAATTCTTGAGTTGTATACAAAGCATAATATTATACTTAAATAGATAGCCTATAGATATTACATATAAGTACCTATACCTATATCTACCGTGAAACACGTATTTTTTAAATAAAAAACAAACACAATTATTATTATAAAACATTCACGGTTGAATAAATATGCATACACTCATTTTTTTATCTTATTTTTACTTGTCAACATAAGAAGTTTTTATATCGTAAAAAATTATATTAATTTCAAGAAATCGAAAAAAAATGTTCGAGGAAAATGATATAGGAATAGGTGTTTATACTTTATATAGGTATATAATATATATATATATATATATATATATATACAGAATGGATAATTTTGGTTTTAGAATTTGAGCAGAGCAAGGAATAATCTATTGGTTTCAAAGTAATGTTTATTTTATTTTTTCTGGAAACAAAATTTATTATAGATAAAAAGTGTCTGTGGCGACCGTCCATTTTTAAGGGGTTTTGTATAGGCAACGTTTAAGAAATTTTTTGAGAAATTAAATTTTAACAATTAAAAAATATTAAACTATACATTATAAAAATAATCTAAGTGTACTTTTTGTCGTAAGTATAATATTTATTCAGATTTTAAAAAAAAACACGATTTCGGGAGGGGGGGGGGGTTAAGCAACAATTTCCGTGTAATATCCTTGCTAAATGTAGTGCACAAAATATTTTCGAAATGTTTTTTAAGGTACCTACACACGTTTAGTTTTTCTTTCAAACTTGGACTGAACACGAAAGACTTCAGTTGTCTGTGCCTGAAGACCATATATAGGTACGTCCCTGATACGACCAGGTATATATTGTATGTATCCAGGGCCGGATTTAGGGTTGTGGGGGCCCCAGGGCCCATATAATGTAAAAACCTTCACAACTGAAAAATTTTTTAGTCGACTTACATTTTTTAAAACTTAAAGTTTAAAACTATATTACTAATGAAGTAATGAGTAATGGGTAATTCCCTCACTAAAACTCATCACGCCATTATTTTCTTATCACATCAATGTTGCTTATTGAATATACTCAAGAGGATGCCACACATGCGATTTTTAAGGGGTTCTGTATAGGCAATTTTTATAAAATTT